>JACSVZ010000024.1:1205746-1489635 GCA_014706295.1 Lycocorax pyrrhopterus obiensis
GGTGAGATCCCAAAGAAGGAATCCAACCCCAAGGGGGGTTCCCAAGGAAGGAACCCAAACTCAGACTGGGATCCCAGGAAAGGAACCAAATCCAAGTGGGATCCTGAGGAAGGAACCCAAACCCACTGGAGGATCCTGAGGAGGGAACCCAAACCCGGACCAGGATCCCGAGGAAGGAGCCCAAACCCAAACTGGGATCCCGAGGAAGGAGCCCGACCCCAAGGTGGGATTCCAAGGAAGGAGCCCAAACCCAATGGAGGATCCTGAGGAGGGAACTCAAACTGGGATCCCAAGGAAAAAACCCAAACCCAAGGTGGGATCCTGAGGAAGGAACCCAAATCCAATGGGGGATCCCAAAGAAGGAACCCAAACCCAAACTGGGATCCCAAAAAAGGAACCCAAATCCAAACTGGGATCCCAAAGAAGGAACCCAAATCCAATGGCGGATCCCAAGGAAGGAACCCAAATTCAAACTGGGATCCCAAAGAAGGAACCCAAACTCAATGGGGGATCCCAAGGAAGGAACCCAAACCCAAACTGGGATCCCAAAAAAGGAACGCAAATCCAAACTGGGATCCCAAAGAAGGAACCCAAATCCAAACTGGGATCTCAAAGAAGGAACCCAAATCCAATGGGGGATCCCAAAGAAGGAACCCAAACCCAAACTGGGATCCCAAAAAAGGAACCCAAATCCACAACTGGGATCCCAAAGAAGGAACCCAAATCCAAACTGGGATCTCAAAGAAAGAACCCAAATCCAATGGGGGATCCCAAGGAAGGAACCCAAATCCAGTGGGGGATCCCAAAAAAGGAACCCAAATCCAAACTGGGATCCCAAAGAAGGAACCCAAATCCAAACTGGGATCTCAAAGAAGGAACCCAAACCCAAACTGGGATCCCAAAGAAGGAACCCAAACCCAAACTGGGATCCCAAAAAAGGAACCCAAATCCAAACTGGGATCCCAAAGAAGGAACCCAAATCCAAACTGGGATCTCAAAGAAAGAACCCAAATCCAATGGGGGATCCCAAGGAAGGAACCCAAATCCAGTGGGGGATCCCAAAAAAGGAACCCAAACCCAAACTGGGATCCCAAAAAAGGAACCCAAATCCAAACTGGGATCCCAAAGAAGGAACCCAAATCCAATGGGGGATCCCAAGGAAGGAACCCAAATTCAAACTGGGATCCCAAAGAAGGAACCCAAACTCAATGGGGGATCCCAAGGAAGGAACCCAAACCCAAACTGGGATCCCAAAAAAGGAACCCAAATCCAAACTGGGATCCCAAAAAAGGAACCCAAATCCAAACTGGGATCTCAAAGAAGGAACCCAAATCCAATGGGGGATCCCAAAGAAGGAACCCAAATCCAATGGGGGATCCCAAAGAAGGAACCCAAACCCAAACTGGGATCCCAAAAAAGGAACCCAAATCCAATGGGGGATCCCAAAAAAGGAACCCAAATCCAAACTGGGATCCCAAAGAAGGAACCCAAACCCAAACTGGGATCCCAAAAAAGGAACCCAAATCCAAACTGGGATCCCAAAGAAGGAACCCAAATTCAAACTGGGATCCCAAAGAAGGAACCCAAATCCAAACTGGGATCCCAAAGGAACCCAAACCCAAACTGGGATCTCAAAGAAGGAACCCAAACCCAATGGGGGATCCCAAGGAAGGAACCCAACCCCAAGGTGGGATCCCGAGGAAGGAACCCAAACCTGTTTATGAAGGTGATTTTTCCCTCTGGTTTCCAGTAAAACCCCCAATTTTGTGCCATTTTGGATAAGATTTCAAGCTGTGTCTGTGTGTCCGGGTGCTTCCGTTGGCTGAAGCTGAAACAGGAAAATGAAATATTTGACGTTTACTTTGAAATATAAATATAAATATAAATATAAATTAAAAAAATAAGGATAAAGATAAGGATAAAGATAAAGATGATAAATGTAAAGGTAAAGATAAAAATAAAAATAAAGATAAAGATAAAAATAAAAATAAGAAAAAGAATAAAGATGAAAATAAAAATAAAAATAAATAAGAATAATTAAAAAATAAAAATAAAAATACAAATAAAAATACAAATACAAATACAAATAAACATAAATACAAATACAAATACAAATACAAATGAAAATAAATATAAATATAAATATAAATATAAATACAAATACAAATATAAATATAAATACAAATACAAATACAATTACAAATACAAATATAAATATAAATACAAATATAAATATAAATATAAATATAAATACAAATATAAATATAGATATAAATATAAATATAAATACAAATATAAACATAAATCCCACCAATCCCTGACTCCTTCCCACCATTTTAAACCCCGCCTGTGACACCGACAGCTCCCTGCTTTAGCAGACCGACCTTCCCCAGCCCAAAAAACGGGAATTAACGGCAGGAATTCCCGTTCCTTTGTCCAGGGCTGGTTTGTTTTTTGCCCCAAGCCAAACTTCACGTTTGAAATCCTCCTTTCAGCCCCGGTATTTCCAGGCCGTCCCCATCTGCCGCCTCCAGCAGGGCTGACAGAAGCGAGGTCGGCTCCTGATTTCTTTCCCATTTCGACGACAAACTTCCAAAAAATCCTTCCCAAATCCCTCCTTTTCCCCTCGTTTTTCCCCTCGGCTGCTCCAAGGATTTGCCCCACGCTCGGGGTAACGCAGATTTCAGCCGCAGGGAGAAGCAGAAATTTTCCGTCTTTTAAGGATTTTTTCCCTCATCCCGCCACGAGGAAGTTTTGGGTCTCGCCCCTGCTGGAAAGTGACCGGAGGACTTTGCTGCGCTCGTTTTTCCACAGATTCTTCCTGGGTTTTTCCACTTCGAACGTTTCCAGGGACGAGGAGGAGACGAGCAAAGAGATCCCAAAGTTTCCCATCCTCGTGGAGAGTCTCTGCCAGCTCCGGGAGGGGAGGATGGGGCTGGGCCTCTGCTCCAGCACCACCAAAACGGGATTTTCCTGCGGTTTTGGGTTGGTTTCTTGCATTTTTGGGTCATTTTCCTGCATTTTTGGGTCGTTTTCCTGCATCTTTTTGGGTAATTTTCCTGCATCTCTTTTGGGTCATTCTCTTGCATCATTCTTGGGTCATTTTCCTGCATTTTTGGGTCATTCTTCTTCATTTTTGGGGTCATTTTCCTGAATCATTTTTTGGGTCATTTTCCTCCATCTTTTGGGGTCATTTTCCTTCATTTTTTGGTCATTTTCCTCATTTTTGGGTCATTTTCCTCCATCTTTTGGGGTCATTTTCCTGCATCTTTTTGCATCATTTTCCCGCATCTTTTTTGTGTTGTTTTCCTCCATTTTTGGGTAATTTTCCTGCATCTTTTGGGGTCGTTTTCCTGCATCTTTTTGGGCAGTTTTCTGCATTTTTGGGTCATTTTCCTGCATTTTTGGGTCATTTTCCTGCATCTTTTTGAGTCATTTTCCTCCATCTCTTTTGGGTCGTTTTCCCTGCATTTTTGGGTTTTTTCGCCTACATCTTTTTTTTGGGTGCTTTTCGTGCATTTTTAGGTCATTTTTCCTCATTTTTGGGTCGTTTTCCTGCATTTTTGGGGTCACTCTCCTGAATTTTTGGGGTCATTTTCCTGCATCATCTTGTGGGTCATTTTCCTGCATTTTTTGGGTCGTTTTCCTCCATCTCTTTCAGGTCATTTTCCTGCATTTTTTGGGGTCTTTTTCCTGCATCTTTTTGGGTCATTTTCCCCGCATCTTTTTTGGGTTGTTTTCCTGCATTTTTGGGTCATTTTCCTGCATCTTTTGGGGTCGTTTTCCTGCATCTTTTTGGGCAGTTTTCTGCATTTTTGGGTCATTTTCCTGCATTTTTGGGGTCTTTTTCCTCCATTTTTGGGTCGTTTTCCTGCATTTTTGGGGTCATTTTCCTGCATCTTTTTTTGGGTAGTTTTCCTGCATTTTTGGGTCATTTTCCTCCATCTTTTGGGGTCGTTTTCCCGCATCTTTTTGCATCGTTTTCCCGCATCTTTTGGGTCGTTTTCCTGCATTTTTTTGGGTGGTTTTCCCCGTCCCCAGCTGGAGCTGCTGCTGTCCCCGCTGCTGGAAGGACGCCGCGGTGCAGGGACACCCCGGGCAGGTGACGGGGATCAGCTGCTGCCTCCAGCTATTCCTGGCGCCAGGAATTGCTATTTTTACTCGGAGCAGCAGCTCCCGCAAGGCGTGACGACCCGCTCGGTTGAAAGAGGTTCAGTTAATTCCAGCATTAGGAGGAATTTAAATTCAATTATTTAAAAAATAGGGACCTTTTCGGCAGCTCCCCGTCAGGCAGCGCTGCCAGGTGTCCATTCCTCCTCGTTCCCTGCGTTTTTCCTGCCTTTCCACGGAGAATCCAGAGCTTCCCTCCCCAAAGCCAACGCCGGCAGCTTTGGGCACTCGGAGGGCAGAGCCGCTGCCCAGTTCAAACTTCCCAGTTTGGTGTTTGGAGAGCAGCAAACCAGCGGCAGAGCCCGGCAAAGGGCGGAACCCAAAGGAACAGGAGGGGAGAAATGAATATTTCAGTGTGGGAAGGTGCGGGGGGGACTCGCAGAACCTCTGGAGCCGCAGTCAGGCTTTGAAGCGCCTCGGTGAGGGATTTTCGCTCCTCGCTGAGCTCTTGTGGCTTTAAAACTTTATTGTTATGGATTTATGGGATATCCTGAGCGGGGAGGGATCCACGGGGACCGAGTGCTATGGATGCTGAAAAACTCTGGCAGAGAATTTCTTCAGCTCTCTGCAGCATTTCTGTGAGAGTTCTGTCTTTCCCATGCAAGTAACTCAAAACAATGTCACAGTTTTGTAAACTTCTTGCAGCTGCAGGTTGTTTTGCAGAATTGTTACGGTTCTAACTAGAAAAACACTCAGAGATGGGTGTCTTAGAACTTGACCAATCCCCTTAGGGGGTGGATGGCAAAAAACCAATTACCTTATGCCACTTAATACACTTTGGGAACTAACATATAAAGCCTTCTGAGAGTTCATTAAAGGATCCATCCATTGATCCCTGAGCCTGGACTTTGTGTCGTTTCTCTACTCGTCCGTGGGGAAAACAGCGACAGAGTGCAGCTCCTGGACCCCGACAATCCCGCCCTGGGCATCCCTGGGAGCGGTGTCCAAACGCTCCTGGAGCTCTGGCAGCCTCGGGGATCCTTGGACACCCCAGAATTTCCTTGGATTTGGGTTTAAACCTGGTTGGGGCAATATTTGGATGGGAAACCTCTTTGGGAATCGCCAGTATTTTATTAATATGAAAATGTGGCTTCCTGAGATGTGAAAGGGCTGCTCTGCTGGGAGCTCTGGCAGCCTCGGGGATGCCGGTCAGCCCCAGACCACCTTTCCCCAGAATCCATCCTGACCCCCATGAGAGTTTCTCACCGTTCGTATTTTCGATTTCCCAGCGGAGGAGCTCCAGGGAAGCGGTTTGGGCTGGGAAGGGGGGGAAGGCACCCGAGTGAAGGCCACGAGCAGCTGGGGCAGAGCCCTGGGAAAGATTTGCCCACGTGCTCCTGGTGGGACGTGAACTTTGCACCCATCCTGCCAGCCCATTTTTGCCCACTCCTGACTGGTTTTCCTTGTAGAAACCTTGTTTATTCCCAACCCTGTTTTTCCAGTTTCTGGATGGAGTTTCCCTGGATAAAATTCCTGAGGCACCTGTGAAACCCCTGCCTTCCTTGCGGGGGTTTATTGACAAACGGCTGCAGCCGCCCCCTGCCCTTGTTTGATTTATTGAACAGTTGAAAGTTTCTCTTTAAAGAACAGAAACAACCCAGAAAAAAGCCCTGCCCTGAGGCGTTTTTCCCTTTTTGCAGAAGGTCAGCAGGGACGGCTCAGTTTTCCTCTGGGATAACGGATCCTCTGGAGAAGTTTGTGCACTTCAGGGGGAAAGCGAAACATTGCCAGTGCTGGGAAGTGAAAATTTGGAGATGGGAACATCCTGCTGGATTTTGTTCCTTTTTTTCAGGGATATTGATGGGGTTACGAGGGGTTTGTTTTCTTGTGAGGCCCATCTGTGGTTGTGGCCCCTCTGCCCTGGAAACTTCCAATTCTCAGGACTCAACAATGCAAATTAGGTGTGTGTTAATTAATTATTTCAGAAATCCTGTTGAAATCATGGAATCAGAATGGTTTGGGTTGGAAAACTCATCCTGTCCCACCCCTGCCATGGGCAGGGACACCTCCCACTGTCCCAGGCTGCTCCAGCCCCGTCCAACCCGGCCTTGGACCCTGCCAGGGATGGGATGAGCTTCTCTGGGATTCAGGATCGACACCTGCAGCTGGGAGAGCTGAGCTGAGCGTGTGCCAGAGTGGGATGGGACTGGGAACACGGCAGGGGGAGGGAAAAGCTCTTTCCATTGTTTTTCTTTTAATTTAGGGAATGTTTTCTTTCTTATTGCTGTCAACACAGGGGGGGCAGAGCTGAGAGGTGCCAGAGGGGTTACCTGGAATTACAGAATCATGGGATATCCTGAGTTGGAATATTCACAGGGATCACTGATCCAGCTCCTGGACCCCAACAATCCCACCCTGGGCATCCCTGGCAGCGCTGTCCAAGGTTGGACGGGGCTTGGAGCAGCCTGGGACAGTGGGAGGTGTCCCTGCCCATGGCAGGGGGGGCACTGGGTGGGCTTTGAGGTCCCTCCAACCCAAACCATTCCAGGATTCTGTAATTGAGATTGGCAAGGTCACGGAATCACTGAATGTCCTGAGCTGGAAGGACCCACAGGGATCGTCCAGTCCAGCTCCAGGCCCTGCCCAGACACCCCAAATCCCACCCTGGGCATCCCTGGCAGCGCTGCCCAAACGCTCCTGGAGCTCTGGCAGCCTCGGGGCCGTGCCCATTCCCTGGGGAGCCTGGGCAGTGCCCAGCACCCTCTGGGGGAAGAACCTTTCCCTGAGCTCCAGCCTGAGCCTGCCCTGGCCCAGCTCCAGCCGTTCCCTGGCTCCTGTCCCTGTCCCAGGGAGCAGAGATCAGAGCTGCCCCAGCTGGAACAGTTAAATGGGACTTTCTCAGTGAATCCAGAGTTGGGACCAGACTTAGGAGCTGCAAAAATCCATCAGAGATTGAGACAAAGGGAAAAAAAAATTCCATCTGACTCCGTGTTCCCAGCGGTGAAACTCCAATGAATGTCAAGCTCCAGAGTGTGCAGAGATTCCTCCTGGGATGCTGGACACCGTGTGGGATTCAGCTGGGATGTTTTCCTGATCCAAGCAGGATGTTGTGGGGAATAATGAGCGCTGGACAGAAAGGGAGCTGTGGGAGCCCACCTGGGACACGTCCCGGTTGTGCTGCTCTGTCCCCGCTAAGCCAAACAGAGCAGGGCCGTGTTTATCTCTGGCCGTGCGGGAGAGGAGTCGGTGCCAAACCTGCTTCCAATCTTTTCCTTACACCTGGAATCCGTCCCCTGAATCCCTCCCCGAGGGAAATCTGGGCTCAGGAGCAGTTGGTCTGTCCTAGCTGCAGGTCTGGGTTTGGTTTAGGCTTGGCTTGGCTTGGCTTTGGCTCCGCAGCGCGGTTGCTTCCCGTGCTGAGGTGGATGTTTATTCCTGACAATCCTGTGGGGATTTTTTTTGTTTTCTCCACGCTTTTTAGGGTTTTTTTAAAATCCATAATTCACCTGGATGAACCCATAAACAGGACTGACTTCAGCTCTCTACCCCCAATGTTGTTTCTAAAACCTTTTCCCTTTTCCCTTTTCCCTTTTCCCTTTTCCTTTTCCCATTTTCCTTTTCCTTTTCCCTTTTCCTTTTTTCTTTTCCTTTTTTCCTTTTCTTTTCCTATTTTCCCTTTCCTTTGCTTTTCCCTTTTCCTTTTCCTTTTCCTTTTCCTTTTCCTTTTCCCTTTCCCTTTCCTTTTCCTTTTCCTTTTCCTTTTCCTTTTCCTTTTCCTTTTCCTTTTCCTTTTCCTTTTCCTTTTCTTTTTCCTTTTCCTTTTCCTTTTCCTTTTCCTTTTCCTTTTCCATTTCCTTTTCCATTTCCTTTTCCTTTTCCTTTTCCTTTTCCTTTTCCTTTTCCTTTTCCTTTTCCTTTCCTTTCTTCCTTTTCCTTTTTTCCTTTCCCGTTTCCTTTTCCTTTTCCACTTTAATTTTCTTCGCAGACTCTAATTCACTTCATTATTTTTATAACACTCTGCCCCAATCCTTTCTTTTTGCCTTTCTTTGCTTTTTCTCTGCTTATCTCCTGCATCTTCTGAGGGAGATTTATTCCACTTAGTCTGGAGCTTTCCTTCATCATTTCCCGCCTCCTCCTCTTTTTCCGAAATGCCAATTCCTGCTAATTTTGCACCCAATACTAAAGAAATTCCTCCTCCCTGTTCCCGTCCTTAAACTCATCTAAACAGAGGTTTTGGGGTTTTTTTAAGAAGGTATTTTCCCTTGAGCCAAAGGTGTATTTTACCATTTTCTGGTTTTATTTGTTGTTTAGTCGATAAATTTAAAGAATTCATGATTTACATGAGGCACCTGGAACTGGGAATGTCCTTGGGGGGCCCGAATTTTTAGTTTCCTGTTCTCCCTGTGCACTCCAGGCCCCTCTTAGGGCTGATTCTCCATCCCATCCTCCAGGAATTGGGAATTGTGGCCTGCCAGCATTCCTGGGAGAGGCTCTTCCTGCCAGGAAACCCTGAGGATCTCCCCCCGGATGAGGAAAAGGGGGAATAAAAGAAAATATTCTATTTTGTGATCAAACAGCACCACTGAGACAGATCCCAGCTGGAAGATCCTGGGACAGAACCAAACCTGCCCCAAAATCTCACGGAATGGGTGCCCTGGGATGGTGTTTTTGGGAACAGGAGGAGCAGCGGGACCTCTCGAGGACAGGGCAGAGAATTTCTCCCCCTCAGGGGCCCACTCAGGCCCCTCCCAGTCCCCTGAGTGTGCTGCTCTCGAGCTCTTTAACCAATTAATTAACCCAGCAACGGATATTTCCATTAATTTCCTTAATTTCTGCTTCCACAGGAGCTGTTTAGCTGGGAATCAAACAGTTATTCCCTGCTAAAAACCAGGAATAACAGGGGTTTCCCTTATTTATTCCCAATGTCAATTCCTGGTGCGCGCCAGAGATTTTGGGATTTTGTTGTCCCATCCCAAGGAATTAAAGGAGTTCCTAAGGACTGGCCACGTCTTCCACTGGGCCAGCTGCTGTGACTGATAAAAATAGGCCTGGTTTAAGGCAAGCTGGGCTATTAATTCCAGTTTTAATCAGTTGGTTTAATAGAGATCCGAATTCTTCCGCGCCTGAATTCTCCTGTGTGCCGCTCACTGCTTGGTATCAATGTCCAATGCATATTTTTGGTGTAAATAATCAATATTTCTGGTCAAATCTCCCAGCTCAGCGTTTATTCAACCTTTTAAAATCCATTTTTGGAGCTCCTACCTGCGGCTGCCGCTCAGCTCCCGGCTGAGCTCATTTTCTCCAGGGTTAATGAGAACAAATCCTTTGAACTCCCAGCTCTTTTCTGGCTGATTTGGTGCAGGGCTCTCCCTGACTGCCTTTCCAGGGAAATTGCTGAGAGGAATTATCAAGGGTTCCACCGTGAAAAAGTTTGATTCAATTAATTAGAAATTCAGGGCTTGGCCTTTGGCCAAAGTGTAATTCGCTTTCCCCCAGCCCGATTTGAAATGAAATCTTTGGGCAGGTTTTAAGGGAAAAAAAAGAATAATCACAAGTTTTCTTAGCTCTTCTTTTCTACTGTTTTAAAAAAACCAAATAAAATCCAATTGACCAACCAAAAAAACCCCCAAAAATCCCCAAACCCCGATGAATGAAATGTGTGGAAGCATTGAAATATGAAAATGAAACTCGGGGAGTTCTAAGCCAGGCCTGGCTGTGCAGGGAGGGTGTCCTGGGATCGGATGTTGATCCCAAATCCATCAGTGGGATGGAGATGAGGCCCAGTGCCTCTACTGGTCCCAGTACAGCTCTGGAGCTGCCCTGGGCACCGGAGCTTCTGTGGAATCATCCCAGGGTTTGGTCCACAGAACGTCCGATGGATTTTTTTGGTGTAAATTATCAATATTTCTGGTCAAATCTCCCAGCTCAGGGTTTATTCAACTTTTTCAAGTCCATTTTTGGAGCTCCCACCTGCGACTGCTGCTCAGCTCCTGGCTGAGCTCATTTCCTCCATCCCTGCAGGCCCAGCCTGGGCTGGGACCGGGGCAAAACCTGAGCCAGGGATCATCCTCGGGGCGGAATTCTGACCTGCAGCTTGGGCTGCCCCACTCCCCAAGCTCCTGGATTTGGGGTTACTGAGGGACTCCAAATTTTCCACCCATCCTTCCAGGTGGGGGAACCTGGATACTCCCAAATCTCTACGGGACCGGGATCCGAGCACGGGCAGAGGTCATTCCTGGGCCACTGCACCAAGTGCCCAAGGACAGCGTATGGGGAGATGTTCTGTGTCCCAGATTTCCAACCTGGTGAGGATCCTCCTCCCAGCCTTGGTGAGGATCCTCTTCCCAACCTGGTGAGGTTCCTCCTCCCAACCTGGTGAGGTTCCTCTTCCCAACCTGGTGAGGATCCTCTTCCCAACTTCATGAGATTCCTCTTCCCAACCTCAGTGAGGTTCCTCCTCCCAACCTCATGGGGATCCTCTTCCCAACCTCATGAGGATCCTCTTCCCAACCTGGTGAGGATCCTCTTCCCAGCCTTGGTGAGGATCCACTTGGACTTTTGGAACAATTCTAGAATGACCCAAGGAGGCATCAGTAACCCCTGGGACGTGCTCTGATGTTCACAGGGAAAAGTGCTCCCAAAGTCAGTGATTTTCCTGGTTCTCCTTCTCAATCCTCACTGGGCTGATGCCAAGGTGAGGGATCAGAATTCCTGATGATGCAGGATGAGAAGCGGGAGGGGGACCGTGGTTATCCGTCTTCCCTGCAGCAGGGAGTTCACAGAACCTGTAAACTCTTTTCCTTCTTTCCTCCACACCATTTAAGGAATTTAAGGAATTCTGATCCGTCCATCCCTCCACTTGCACTTTGGAATGAGACAATTGCAGAATAACACAACGAGGAAGAACATGATTAACACCTGGGACATGCTCTGATGTTCAGAGGGGGAAGTGCTCCCGAAATCAATGATTTTCCTGGTCCTTCTTTTAAACCATCCCTGTGTTGGATCCAAGGTGATGGATCAGGATTCCCGATGATGCAGGATGAGAAGTGGGAAGGGGGACCATGGTTATCCATCCTTCCTGCAGCAGGGAGTTCACAGAACCTGCAGACTTTTTTCCTTCTCTCTCCACACCATTTATTCTTCCCCATCCCTCCACTGGCAGATGTGAACAGACAATTCTGGAACAACACAATTAAAATCTGGGAAGTGCTCTGATGTTCACAGGGAAAAGTGGCTCCAAAGTCAACGATTTTCCTGGTCCTTCTTTTAAATCATCCCTGCGTTGGATCCAAGGTGATGGATCAGAATTCCTGCTGAGAAGTGGGAAGAGGATGGAGAGCCCCAGGTACCTCCAGCAAGGTTGGCTGGCTCCTCTCACATTTAACCCCCCTGGAGAAAGGAAAGCAACTCCCTCCCTACTCCACCCAAATGATTTTATACTCACCCCCGGCCTTTATTTCACTCTTCTGCCCATTCACTATTTAATTATGATTTTTCCCCTTTCCTGGGCAGCCAAACCTCTCAGATTTTGCCTTTCAGTCGGGTTATTTCGGGAACTCATTAAACGTCGGGGTCATGTGCTCGTTATTAGAAAATGAAAACAACTCGGTGGCCGTGCCTCGGGAGAGGCTTCCTGGTGAATTACCGGAGTTAAGCAGTGGCTTAACAGCTTGAGGCTCCTGGAACATTAGGCAGGGTTTTTTTAGACCTCTAATGCACGGCAGATTACGACGCTTCCTGCTTGGAATGGTCTGAGGTTGCTGCCTGCGGTCGGTTTAATGGGGATGCTGCAGGGGGATAACGGAGGAATCAGAGAGCGGTCCCTGGGTGAGGACAAGGATTCGGATAAAGGGACGGGGAAACCAAGCCATGAGCAAAGCCCATCCTACGGCTGAGCCAGGATTGGGGCTGGGACCGGGTTTGAATCGTGGTGGGATCCAGCAAACCCCAAATTGTGGTGTCAGACCTCGAGAAATCATTCCTTGGGAAGGAATCATTCCTTCCCTGTCCTCCCTCCCCTCCTGCCAGCTGAGATCATCCAAGCCCCCAGTGAAACGGGGAGTGCTGGAGAGCCCCAGAACCTGCCCTGAGCAGCAGCAGGACCGGTGGGGAGACAGCGGAGATGAGGGATCGATGCCCCAGCCCCACAGAGTTTGGGGACTTAATGTCCTGTCCCTGAATGTCACTGGGGGACAGGCGCTGAGGGGCCAAACACGGCAGTGTAGGGACTGCAGCAGAGCTTTTCTGGCTGTCCCTCCTCTGCTGGGACATTCTTTATCTCCTAAGGGCACATTGTGGGGTTTTATATCGTTTTTTAGCTAACCGGGCAGAAATGTGTCTGATCTGAAAAGGCTGTGGGCTCAGGGAAAATCCAACAGGAAAAACTCCTAAATCTCCCAGTTCTCTAACCTGAAACTCAAGTTTGTTGTGCTTTACCCATCCTTCGGTACCAGATGGTAACTCTGGAGCACAGAAGTAACAATCCAAGTATTTTCAGACACTCCCACGAACTCTGCCCAGCTCTTTCTGTCACTTGTGGCTGTGGGCAGCGAGGCCCATGAGGGCCACCAAGGCCCGGGTGGCACAGCCTGGTGGCACCTGGGGGTCTGGGCTCCCGTGGGTGGCGTTGGTGGGAGCCCGATGCCGACGTGGTGACACCACCCCAACATCTCCATCGGCTCCCCCAGGTTCTCCTGGATGGTGCCTGGCTCCTTGCACACCCTTGGATCACCAGTGAAGCCCAGGGGCAGGCGGTGGAATGCCTGGTTTTGGAATTCCTCTTGGAATCTGGGAGAGGCAGAGAAGGTGAAGAGCTCTGTGGGGCTTTTTTTTTGTGCTCAGCAACCCGATTCTCTCATTTCTCCTCTCTGGTTTCAATGCCTACAGTGACACACAGTGGTGACGGCTTCTGCTGTGCCAGAGCCCTGCCTGGACCTGGGGGACACTGGAGGTGGTGGCAGTGGTGACCACCAGGCTGCCGTTGCAGGAGCATCCCTTGCTGATGAGCTTTGGGCTCCAGGCTGCTCCTCACATGGCCAAAGAAGGAAGCTTTGGAGCTTTTCGCTCTTCCACCCCATCTGTTGCCCGTTTCCCACGGAGTTGTTTCCCAACCAGCCGAGAACCGCAGGTTCCCTAAGCTGATTTGTGCCACAAATGCCGCATCAAATCCTCTTTCTTTTCTGTGACAATGCAATTTTTTTTTTTTTAATCCTCGTGTAAGCAGCCCGGAAATAAAAGTCGGCTTTTGGCTGTCGCGTTTCCCCTGTTCCTTCCACTCCGGGACAGCCCAGCAGGCAGAGGTGGCTCCGTTGTTCCTCAGGAGAACATTTTCCATCGTCCCCGGACGTGTTCATTTCCCGTGTCCTGGTGTTTGCAGGGGAGGGAGATCCCGGTTTTCCTCAGGATTATTCCATTCTGTCACTCCATTGCTTCGTTCCCAAAGGCTTTTTGGATTTATTTATTTTTTTTCTCACCTGCTTGGAGAAGGAAAATGATCAGATGAGGAGAAGTCTTGGGCTGTGTTCCCGCTTGAGCTGGGGATGGAATCAGAGAATCCCAGACTGGATGGGCTTGGGAGGGACCTTAAAGCCCATCCTGTTCCATCCCATGGGCTGGGACACCTTCCATCATCCCAGGCTGCTCCAAGCCCCGTCCAGCCCGGCCTTGGACACTGCCAGGGCAGCTTCAGACAACCCCTATTTCCAAATCCCAGCTCTCCCAGCTATCAAAGAGATAAAGAAAATACTGATACATCTTAGAAAGGTCTGGAAGTAAGGGGCAAGCTGCAAAAAAAAATGCCTTGAAAATGGGTGGAAACCGCAGGAATCCTGCACTTCTCAGGGCTCATCCCTCCGAGCAGCCCCGGTACCTGCGCTGTGCCCGGGCAGGCGGCTCCCGGAGCGGAGCAGATGTGCCGGATCTCCCCCGGCCGGAAAACGCTCCTCGCTGGCAGCCACGGCACCCGCGCGGCTCAAGGTCAAGCTGCTGGCAGCTCCGTCCCTCCGGAGCCGAGCCACAGGGGCACAGAACCCTCAGCGAGCACCCAGGTCCCTTCTCGCCGCACTCCCCGCGCCCTCTGCCCCCGGCGGCGTTCGCAGCCGCGGGGACGCGGTGGTCCCGGGGGGGGGGCCGGGGCGGCCGCGGGCGGGCAGCGATGCTGGGCTGCTCTGACATTTCCGCCCGCGAGTGCCCAGCCAATTGGCGGGGCTGGAGCAGCCACACATGAAATATGATGATTTTCAGGAGGAGGAGGAGGGGGGGAGAGGGCGGGAGAGCCGCTGGCTCGCATGCCGGGGGCTGCGCACAGCACCGGCCGGAGGCGAGCGCGGCCGGCGGAGCCGCAGCACCCCGGGCATGGCCCCGAGCACTGAGCGGGAGGATGCCACCGCCACCCAGGTGGGCCGGGCACGCTGGCACCACGGCCGGGGGACGCTGCCCTGGGGCCTGGGGACGCGCAGCTTTGGGGGGATCTGTCCCCCCCGCTCCCCAGAGCTGGTGGCTCGGCGCTGTCCCCGGCGAGCTGTGCCACACGCGGGGCCACCGGCGCTGCTTCGCGGAGGGCTGAGCTTTTTTTTTTTGGGGGGGGGGGGGGTTCGGTCGGGTTCGCTAAAGACCCGAAATGCCAGCCCTGGAAGGACGCGGTGCTGCTGTGCCAGAGCTGCTCGGTTCAAACTTCGCAGCCCGGTCCTCAGTTTGATGGGAAGCACTTGACAGAGCCGCTCTGTGCATGGCGTTAACCCTCTCCCAGCCCCGGCCGGGCTGGAAACTGTTAATCCCGAAAAATTCACTCGCAACAAATTTAACCCCGATAAGGAGCCACGGCAGAACTCCGGGAATGGCATCCAGCAGCTGCTCCTTTTTGTAATGACTTTGCATTTATCCCAGAGCCGGCTGGCGAGTTCGCACTTTATTATTATTATTATTATTTCCCCAGAGGGGAGGGGGTCCGATTAAAATAATAATCATACAATAATATCCCCGAGGCAACCCCGGCAGGGCAAACCACACCTCCCCGTGCTCCGGCTGTGCCACCGCCGCCGCTTTATTAATTTCCCTGCGCCGTGAGTGACAGTCCTCCAGAAGTGATAATTGGTGCGCTGTGTCTTTAAAAGGTTAAAACCCTTTTCAAAAAGGCCTCGACTCATAGTGGGAAAAGACAAGAGAGGCTTTGGCTGGCTTTGGATCCAGAAAACAGCTGCTGATTAGAGTCTGCGTCTTCGGGCTGAATTTATTACATATTTTTCAGCAGCAGGGATTCTAGGAGGAAGCTTCCGTTTGGGTTTCTTGATCGTGGTTTATTTTTATTCAGAGGAATAACAGAGGAAGGATTTGTTCCGGCTGGAGCATGCTCACAACCTGCAAGACCTCCCATTATTAAACTGCCTACTTTGGGCTTTAATATCCATGTGGTATTTTTTTTGATTTTTATTAGCGTTATTATTATTTGGCAGCGTGCATCTCTCTGTATTTTTTTTTTAATTTTTTAATAATTTATTCGGAGAGGAAGCTGATCTCGCAATGAGCTTTCTCCTTCCTTACTTGAAACAGGTGCTAATGAAAGAATGCAAATAGCACCGGCTGAGCCGAACATTTCATAAAGAAGGGAACAGCCACCGACCTCAAACGCTCCGGGATCTGCCCGCTGGCCCCCCGGCAAAGGTAGGCACGGGGGGCTTTTGTCGCTATTTTTTTGCTGTTGTTCTCTGCGTGGATCTTTGCGATTTTTTCTCGCCCTTCCTTCCTTCCTTCCCTCCCTCCCTCCCTCCCTCGCTGGCTGCGGGTGCCCAGCCGGCCGGCCAGATTCCATTTTGCCTCCCCGAAGGTGTCACCGTGGCGTCCCCAGCCCGTGTCCCCGCGTCCCCGCCGGGGGTGGCCGAGGCCACCGCGCTGGGCGAGCGCCCCGAGCCCGGCGCTGTCACCGAGCCCAGCCCGGAGCCGCGGCCCCGCCACGCTCGCAGCTACTTTGCCGCTTAATTAGCCCTGGCTGTCGCATGAATTTATCGTCGCTTGACAGCAACTTCATTTTTCTCCCACCGTGCGGGGAGGAGGAGGAGAGGAGGAGGAGGAGGAGGAGGAGGAGGATGAATTGGCGCTGGCTGGTGGGAGGCAGCGCTGGGGGCGGTGGGAGGCGATCGCGGGGTGTGACAGGGACGTGCCAGCCGGCCAGGGGCGTGCGGAGGGACACGGGCTCGGCTGGGGACGTGTTGCTCCGGGGGGAGCCGCGTCCTCCCGGGGCCCCGCCGGCAGCCGGAGCCCGGGGCCTGCGCCGCTCCATCGCTTCCCTCCCCGCTGCCTGCGGCTGCTCCCTGAGGCTACAGCCTGGGTGGAAATATTCAGATTGAAAAATAAAATAAGATTCCAAGGCTCGTTCCAGCAGCGAGGTCCCTGCTGGTGGCTGGATCACAAAGCACCGGGGTTGGGGTTTTTTTTCCTCCTCCTGCCTGGTTTTACTTGGCTGTAGCATTCGGGGATCATCCTGCGCGGTTTGTCCGTAGGGGAGCCCGAGTTTTCCCCGGTGTTGGAGGCAGGTGGAGGCATCCGCAGCCCCTTGCGGTACCTGCCCGCGGCTCTGGCCGGGTTTTTGTGCCGTGTTCCCAAGCCCGGGCTTGCAGCAGGAACTGCAGTGGCCTCTCCAAGGGCCAAATCCAGCCCTCCTCGGGATGATCCAGCTCCTCCGGCTGTGGGAGCCTCCGAGGGCAGGGATTAGCCCTTTGTCTGGAAGTTTGTGTTTATATTTCGGCGTGTTTAAGTGTTACATGTTTCTGTTCGGGCTGTGCACGCAGGATATTTGTGGGGTTTTTTGCCTGAGCGTTCAGGAAAGGATCTGCCAGAAAAGTTTCCCCCGATGAGTTGTGCGAGCTGAGGGTGGGCAGCACGTGAAAGAAAATATTTATTTTATATAAACAGCCCCTTGAGGCTTCCTCGAGAGAGAGCTTGGGAATGTCTGACCTGACAGAGGAAAAGTAACCAAAACTCAGTGTGCATCTGGTCTGTCCATCCCGCCCCGTTCCAAAGGCTGATGATTTTTAATTAAGAATTTGAGATGGGGTGTGTGTGCAGGAGAACGGGATTGAAATGTCTTCTGGAGCCAGCAGGATGGGAATATTCCTCTGCTCCTGGTTTGGGCCGGCTGAGGGGCCGGCAGCACCTCGTGTCCCCTGCCCGCTGCTCTAAAAGACAAATCCAGGTGCTGATGGCTGATGGAAACCCCAGCCTCGGGCTTTGGGATGGGAGAACATGGATTTTTCCCAAAACCTCGCGCTCTGTGTGCCGAGACAGCCGCTGGTCCTGCAGGATTCATTTCTCCCCGTGCCAGTAACAGCATTCGCCCAATGCTACTTTTTAAAAATGTTTCTTTCTGGAAATTGCAAATCCTCTGAGCTGCAGCAGAACTTGGGGGGGTGCTGGCTGTATTCCCTCCTCCTCTGGCTCAGCCGGAGCGCTCGGATCTGTCCAGGCAGTGCCGTGTGCTGCTCCTCTCCATGCCCAGCACTCGCTCCGCTCGGGGAAACGTTTGGGGTGAGAAACCTCCCAAGAAAGCTCGAGGGGGGTGGTGACTGAGGAGGGAGAGGATGGGAAGGTGTTTCTCCTATGGAGGGCGGTGTTTTCCTATGGAAGTTGATGTTTTCCCTATGGAAGGCGATGTTTTTCCTGTGGAGATGTTTCCCCTATGGAAGGTGGCGTTTTCCCTATGGAAGTTGGTGTTTTTCCACAATGGAAGTTGGTGTTGTCCCTATGGAAGTTTGGTGTTTTCCCTATGGAAGGTGGTGTTTTCCCTATGGAAGGTGGTGTTTCTCCTGTGGAAATATTTCCCCTATGGAAGGTGGTGTTTTCCCTATGGAAAGAGGTGTTTCTCCTATGGAAAGGTTTCCCCTATGAAAGTTGGTGTTTCTCCTATGGAAGGTGGAGTTTCCCCTATGGAAGGAGGTGTTTTCCCTATGGAAGGTGGTGTTTCTCCTGTGGAAATGCTTCTCCTATGGAAATGCTTCTCCTATGGAAATTGGTGCTTCTCCTATGGAAATGTTTCCCCTATGAAGGGTGGAGTTTTCCCTATGGAAGGTGGTGTTCTCCCTGTGGAAGTTGATGTTTTCCCTATGGAAGGAGGTGTTTCTCCTATGGAAATATTTCCCCTATGGAAGGTGGTGTTTTCCCTATGGAAGTTGGTGTTTTCCCTATGGAAGTTTGGTGTTTTCCCTATGGAAGGAGGTGTTTCTCCTATGGAAATATTTCCCCTATGGAAGGTGGAGTTTCCCCTATGGAAGGTGGAGTTTCCCCTATGGAAGGTGGTGTTTCCCATATGGAAGGTGCTGTTTTCCCTATGGAAGGTGCTGTTTCTCCTATTAAAGTGTCTCCTGTGTATGGTTTTGGCTTCTGTGCTGCCTCTGGGGCCACAAACCTCCTCGTGCACAACCCAAACCCTCACCCAGCAGTTTGGGCAGCACGCAGTGGGGTTTTAGTCCCAGGGTGCTTCTCAGCAGAGGTGGTGGCACCTGGGCCCTGCCAGGAGCTGCTCTGAGGTCTCTGTAAAACCTGAGGGCCGGTGGGAGTTGGTGGCCCTGCATCCCCGTGACTTTTATCATTTAATTCCCACTGAGAAAGGGATGTGAAGCTGGTTTTGTCCCAGGGTGCTTCTCAGCAGAGGTGGTGGCATCTGAACCCTACCATGTGTGGCTTTGAGGTCTCTGTAAAACCTTGGGGACCGGTGGGAGTTGGTGGCCCTGCATCCCCCTGATTTTTATCATTTCAACCCCCTGAGAGAGAGAAATGAAACTGGTTTTAGTCCCAGGGTGCTTCTCAGCAGAGGTGGTGGCACCCAGGCCCCGCCAGGAGTGGCTCTGAGGTCTCTGTAAAACCTGAGGACTGGTGAGATTTAGTGGCCCTGCATCCCCGTGATTTTTATCATTTCAGCCCCCTGAGAAAGGGAAATGAAACTGGTTTTAGTCCCAGGCGCTGCAGCCCAGCTCATCCGGCACTGGAAAGGATTCTGGTCGTTATTTTCCTTGAAACAGTCGTAAAACTCCTGTGAACACACACAGCACGCAAGGCCAGGCCTTCCAAACGGCTCTCCAGCATCTTGGCTCCTTCCCGGGAATGCCTGTGGCTGCTCCACGGGAATGGGGAGATTTGCTGGGAATTCAGAGAGCTGCTGATGGGCCAGGAAGTTTTATGGGACCCTGGAGGAGCCGGGGTCAGAGCGCTGAAAGGCCTCCTCCTCCTCCTGCTCCTCCTCCTCCTCCTCCTCAGGTGCCCTTTAATTCTGGATTTGCGCCTGGATAAAATTCCCAGGATTTTCTCTCTGCTCAGGATGTGGAGGGAGGGAGGGGTGCCAGGAGAAGGGGAACTCCCCGTTGACCTAAACCCCTCATTTTTAATCGGGGCAGCTGTGGGGGGATCCCTGCCTGGTGCTGGTGGGAGCACAGACAGCTCTGCATTCGTTTGGGGTTAAAACCCTCGCTTTTCTCCGTGTCCCGCTCAGTCCCTGCAGCTGGCTCAGGGCTCGGTTCCTGCACATGGATAATGTGGGATAGCTCGGGAACAGCGAGTCCGGCTCCCTGATGGATTTCCCTGCTTAGAGGTGCCTGGTGATACCTGAAGAGGATCTTCCAAAATATCTTAGAGGGCTGCTGGTTGCTACCCCATTTTTACCCGTTTTTACCCATTTTTACCCATATTCCTGACCCATATTCACCCATTTTTACCTGTATTCACTCATATTCTTGATCCGTATTTACCCATTTTTGCCCATATTCCTGACCCATATTTTGGACCCATTTTTACCCCTAATCTTGACCCATTTTTACCCATATTCTTGACCCATATTTACCCATATTCCTGACCCATATTTACCCATTTTTTACCTGTATTTACCCATATTTTTGACCCATTTTTACCCATATTCACTCATATTCTTGATCCGTATTTACCCATTTTTGCCCATATTCCTGACTCGTACTTTGGACCCATTTTTACCCATATTCCTGACTCATATTTACCCATTTTTTACCCATATTTACCCATATTTCTGACCCATTTGTACCCACATTCACTCATATTCTTGATCCAAATTTACCCATTTTTACCCATATTTTATTTACCCATATTTACCCATATTTTATATCCATATTCACCCATATTCTTGACCCATATTCATCCATATTTTGGACCCATTTTTACCCATATTCCTGACCCATATTTACCCATTTTTACCCATATTCCTGACTCATATTTACCCATATTTTGGACCCATTTTTACCCATATTCACTCATATTCCTGACCCATATTTACCCATTTTCACCCACATTCCTGACTCATATTTACCCATATTTACCCATTTTTACCCACATTCCTGACCCATATTTACCCATTTTTACCCATATTTTTGACCCATTTTTACCCATTTTTTACCCATATTTTTGACCCATTTTTACCCATATTCACTCATATTCCTGACCCATATTTACCCATATTCTGGACCCATTTTCAGCCATATTCCTGACCCATATTTACCCATTTTTACCCATATTTTTGACCCATTTTTACCCATTTTTTACCCATATTTTTGACCCATTTTTACCCATATTCACTCATATTCCTGACCCATATTTACCCATATTCTGGACCCATTTTCACCCATATTCCTGACCCATATTTACCCATTTTCACCCATATTCCTGACCCATATTTACCCATTTTTTACCCATATTTTTGACCCATTTTTACCCATATTCACTCATATTCCTGACCCATATTTACCCATATTCTGGACCCATTTTCACCCATATTCCTGACCCATATTTACCCATTTTCACCCACATTCCTGACTCATATTTACCCATATTTACCCATTTTTACCCACATTCCTGACCCATATTTACCCATTTTTACCCATATTCCTGACCCATATTTACCCATTTTTTACCCATATTTTTGACCCATTTTTACCCATATTCACTCATATTCCTGACCCATATTTACCCATATTCTGGACCCATTTTCACCCATATTCCTGACCCATATTTACCTATTTTTACCCACATTCCTGACCCATATTTACCCATATTTGGACCCATTTTTACCCATATTCCTGACCCATATTTACCCATTTTTACCCACATTCCTGACTCATATTTACCCATATTTGGACCCATTTTCACCCATATTCCTGACCCATATTTACCCATTTTTACCCACATTCCTGACCCATATTTACCCATTTTCACCCCCACTCCTGACCTTCCCGTGGCGGGCCCGTCAGGACCCACAGGCCGCATCTCTCCCTTTAGTTCTTTAAAAAGCTCAGAAACTTTTTCATGCCCGGAATGGAAACGTCGCAGCCCCGGCAGTCAGGGATTTGCTCTCGGTGCTCTGTGTGTGTGGGGGGGGGGACCAGAATGGCCTTTTTTGTTCCTTTTTAACCTTTTTGCGCCTTCACTTTTCCTTCTGTGTGGGAATCGGGGGGGAGGGAGGGAGGGGGAGCTCCTGGCCCGGCTCTCAGTGGGAGTCCCTGGCAGACTGAAAATACAAATAATAAGTTTTGACTCTAAGCCCCAACTGCAGAAAGCAGCACTTGCTGGGGGTTTTTGGGGTTGTTTTATTTTTTATTTTAGGTCATTGTTGGCTGGGCAGGCTGGAGGGAAAACGCTGCAGGGGAATTTTGCTGTGGAGCCCCAAGGGGTTTGTGGCACTCTGAGAAGCCCCAGGGCTGTGGGTGCTCGGGGGGATTGGGGCTGTTTCAGGGGAATGTCGCACCTGGCATTGAATAATGGGATCGTTTAACCCGGCTGGGACAGTCTGGGCTCTCGGGGGGCTCTGGGATGCTGCTGGCATCCCCAGGGAGCACAGGGAGCCCAGGAATTGCGATCCCAGCCTGGGTGTGCTGCTGTGTCCCACGACGCCCTGACCCCGCTCCCTGCAGCTGGGAGAGGAGGATCCCACGGGAGAATCCCACAGGAGGATCCCACCGGAGGATCCCATGGGATTCAAGCCCTTCCAGCCCTGGAGCAGCTCAGATTTTCAGTGCAGCAGAATCTGCCTCTTCCTTTCTTCTCCTCTGTGCCACTCTGGCAGCTCCTGTGGGACCTTGGGAAGGAGCTGGGACAGCAAAATCCAGGGGGAGACGCCCATGGATGGCTGGATCATCTCCTGCCACAGGAGGATCCCATGGGATCCAAGCCCTGCCAGTGGATTTTTAACCCCTGGAGCAGCCCAGATTTTCAGTGCAGCACAATTTGTCTCTCCTTGGCTTCTCCGTCCCACTCTGGCAGCTCCTGCGGGACCTCGGGAAGGAGCTGGGACAGCAGAATCCAGGGGGAGATGCCCATGGATGGCTGGATCGTCTCCTGCCTCCCTGGCGGAAGGGTCCAGGGCTGCTGCTGACTCAGGGATGGGATTTGGGCTCAAGCAGTGAGCAAATCCTGATGTAACCAGGGATGCTCTGGGATCAGCGAGCCCAGAATTGATCCCTGAGTCAAGGAGGGATGAGGAAAGCTCGTGGTGATGTCAGGGATGAGCTCAGAGGCCTTGGAAAAGCACCTCGGATCCAAACAAAACTTCCCTGATGCTTTTTTAACTGCCTCGAGAGCCAAAGCATGTTTTATAATATTATACTATTTTATAATATTAATAAATATTACTTAAAATGTTATATTATGTTATAATCCCAGTGGGTGCTCCTGGAGGGACTTGTTCCTGGTGGATGGACTGGAAAACAAAAGGTCCAGGATGTTCGAAATAACCAAAACTGGATTTTAGATGGAATTTTACGTGCAGGAGTGTTCCTGGGAAAGGCTCAGCTGCCCCATCCCCATCCCAATCCCTGTAACCCCCACCCATCCCACCATGTTCCAAAGGCATTTCCAGTCCTCCCCAGCCAGTTCCCCTTTGTGTTTTAATCCATGAAAATCATTTTCCCCTCATCCGTCATCTCTCCCGTCCTTTACCTGACTCTGTGTTGCTTTTCAGAGTCCCTGCATTTGCAGGGGTGTTCATTTTCACCTCGGTTTTGGTGGCTCGGGCTCATATTTTGAATTTTTTTTTTGTTTCCTGTACTTCTGGCATCAGAGGGAATTTCATGGGAGAGTGCAAATCGCCGGGACAAACAACTTGTTTTGTTTTTAAGGCCTGTTCCAAAGCGGTTTGGTCGGATTTTTCCTGGAAAAAAACAAAAACCAGCTCCTTGCTGCAGGAAATTTGGGGCAAGAAAGGAATTCTCCCGTGCAGCAGGAATGTCCCTTCCAAAAAATGGTGATATTTGGTTGATTATAACTTGGATTAATTAATTGGAGAGGAATTCTGTGCAGTGAAATAAAAGTAAATCTGGAACCTGGCAAGTGAAGGGGAGGGAAGGGAAATATTCAGGGGTCAGACAAAGGTTCTGAGGTGCTGGGGGGGGAGGTCAGGAGAGCAAGAAATGCAGATTTAAATAAATAAATTAGGTAATTATAGAAGGTCTTGCTGTTGTAGGCAAATAAATTGAGGTTTTGGGGTGTTTAACCCGTTTTGGTTGTTGATGAGAGCAAAAGGCGCTTCTGAGCCGGGGCAAAAACGACATTAATTAACTCCTAATTACGCTGGGTTCATCAGTGGGATTTAATTTTGCTTTGGGGACTCAGGGGGACCTGGAAGCAAAAGTCCTGTTGGAGTTTTTGCTCCTAAATTTGGGAACAGGGGAATTATTTGTGTCCCTCGATGCCCGAAGGGAACGAAGGCCCACAGTCCCCCCCGGGCAGGGGGGGCCAGGGCTGGCCGAGGTTTCTGTGCCTGCAGGCAGGGGAGGAGAGGAAAGTCTCGGGAAGTCTTCTGCTTTTGCCTTGGAGGTAAAAACGTCGGCCCTTGGCTTCAATTCCTCCCCGGCACCTCAGCAAGTGCCGGTTCTGTGGGGTTTGTGTGGGGTTTGTGTGGGCCCAGAGCTGAAATTCCCGGTTCTGTGGGGTTTGTGTGGGGTTTGTGTGGGGTTTGTGTGGGCCCAGGGCTGAAATTCCCGGTTCTGTGGGGTTTGTGTGGGCCCAGGGCTGAAATTCCCAGTTCTGTGGGGTTTGTGTGGGGTTTGTGTGGCCCCAGAGCTGAAATTCCCAGTTCTGTGGGGTTTGTGTGGGGTTTGTGTGGCACCAGAGCTGCAAATGCCACTTCTGTGGGGTTTGTGTGGGGTTTGTGTGGACCCAGAGCTGGAATTCCCGGTTCTGTGGGGTTTGTGTGGCACCAGAGCTGCAAATGCCACTTCTGTGGGGTTTGTGTGGGGTTTGTGTGGGCCCAGGGCTGAAATTCCCAGTTCTGTGGGGTTTGTGTGGGCCCAGAGCTGCAAATGCCACTTGTGTGGGGTTTCTGAGGGACAAGATCAGAAAATGCCACTTGTGTGGGGTTTGTGTGGCCCCAGAGCTGAAATTCCCGGTTCTGTGGGGTTTGTGTGGGGTTTGTGTGGGCCCAGGGCTGAAATTCCCATTTCTGTGGGGTTTGTGTGGTCCCAGAGCAGGCAATGCCACTTGTGTGGGCTCCAGTGCTGATGTGGGGCTGCAGGAACAGCTCTTTTCCCTCCTGTTGTAATTCCACGCTCCAATTCCGACGTCCCAAGGATGGGGGATCTAAACAACAAGGCCTTGGGATAATGGGAATAACACCAGAACTCAAAGGAGTCCTGGAAAACTCGCCTGGGGAGCCACCGGGACGGTGACTGAATTCCCAGAATGGCTAATCCAGCTGGAATTCGGCCTATCCATGGATGCCGGAACGCAACGAGTCGGGAAAAAGCTGCGCAGGAGCTCTGGGAATGGCAGAATATTCCTTTTGCCGCTGGAATTTTGGGATGCGGCGGGAGCGTTGCCCCTCCTGGGTCCAGCAGCTCCTGGGCTGAGCACTTCCCAGCGCTGTCTCCCGGTGGGATGGTATCCCTGGTGGGATGGTTTTCCGAATCTTAGGATAACATTCAGATCAGGAGGAATCCAAGGAAGCTGCGATTAGCCCGTATCCATCGTTATCCCGAGCTTTGTCTCGGGATCTGAGTGCATTTTGAAGGCCTGAACCCGTCCCTGAGCAGCCTGTTCTGAACGGAATTGAGAATTCCAAGGGTCATTTTCCCAGCTCCAGGTTCCTGTTGCTCCTGTTGCTGTTTCTGTCCGCGTTTATCCATTTTTTTCCCACATCCATTCGGATTTTGCTGCTGGAGGAGCTGCTCAGGCCCTCGCGCTGTCTGCAGGAGCCCAGTCCTGGCTCAAAACAGAATTTTAGCATAAAAAACAGCACCAAAAAAAAGCATAAAAATCCTCGTCATGGACCAACTTTCCTGGCTGAAAAATCCCTGAAATCTCGGCAGCCGGGAGCAAAGGTGGAGGAGGGGGAGAGAGGATGCGAATATCCCAGAAAGTTGCGAAGTGCAGCATTCCAGAGTGGGAATAAGAGCTGGAGGCTGAATGTGTAATCACAGCCTCCCTTTGTCTGCGGGCTGTTTATCAGCCAAGCTGCAATCTCGTGGCAATAAATGGATATTTAAGATAAGATAATCGCGTAATTAAAGACTTCTGCCACGCGGCCAGATGCTCGGCCTTTATCTTTGTGTAAATGAGAGCAGAGGGGGCTCTGCCTGCGCTCGAGAGCCCAAAAAATGGGGGGGAAAAAAATAAAGGTTCTTTGTCCCAGTTTGCATCCGTTTGCTGCAGGGTGGGAGGGAGGGAGGGAGGGGTGGGAGCATCCCTTCCCCAGGGAAACTGGGAATTGTGGTGGTGGAAGGGCTAAAGGGAATGAAATGTGCTGATAAAAGGTGTTGCCCTCAGTTTCCCTGATTTTTCCAGTGTTTTGGGATGGAAATTCAGGGAGGGATGGATGGAAGTTCAAGGAGGGAGGGATGGGACCATCCCTTCCCCAGGAAAACCGGGAATGTTACTGCTCTAAGGAGCTAAAGGGAATTAAATTATATAAAAGGTGTTGCCTCAAGCAGGAGCGTTTCCCTGATTTTTCCGGTGTTTTGGGACGGGAATTCAGGGAGGGATGGATGGGAATTCAGGGAGGGAGGGATGGGGAAGCTGGGAATTTCAGTGCTCTAAGGAGCTAAAAGGAATTAAATGTGGTGTTGCCACTGTTAAAAAAAAAAGGTGAAGCCTCAGCCAGGAGCCCTCAGTTTCCCCGATTTTCCGCTGTTTTGGGATGGGAATTCAGGGAGGGATGGATGGAAGTTCAAGGAGGGAGGGATGGGATGGTCTCTTCGCCAGGGAAACTGAGAATTGTGGTGCTTTAGGGGCTAAAAGGAATTAAACGTGGTGATAAAAGGTGAACCCTCAGCCAGGAGCAGATTTTGCCCCAGCAGCCGCCCAGGAGGGAATTTCGGGATCACTGAGGTGGGAAAAGCCCCCCAGGACCATCAGTCCCCAGCCCAGAGCCACATCCAGGTGTTCCTTGGACACCACCAGGGATGGGGACTCCAATCCTCCCTTCCAGTGTCCAACCCCCCTTTCTGTGTCCCACGGTGCTGGAGCAGGACCCGGAGCGCAGAAATCCTGGAAAAATCCGCCCTGGGGACTTGCGGGATGTTTGGAATTGCCAGAAAAGGCTCGAAAATTAAAAATTCTCCTTGGATGTCCGAGCTCTGCAGCTCAGCAGGGTGGGAAGTTGGAAGCAGCGTTCATGCATGGTCCTGGCAAAAAAATCCACCTGAGAGGGGAGAATTCCATCCTGGAAGAGCCTTCCCGGCCCTTTCCCGCTCCAGGAGCCCCTGGAATTGGGAAGTTTTGCTCCAAGCAGTGCCTGTGTCGTTAGCGGGGTCTGGGTTGAGCTTTTCCAGCACCTCCTTGGATTTCAGATCCCCGCTTTGGGCTGGAATCCTTAAAAAATGGGCCAGAAGTGATGCCGTGTTTTGGGGGTAAAAAGCCGGGAAGGAGAGGAAAGTGGAATTTCTTGGGTTTACGTCCTGGAATTTTGCCTTCTTGTTGAGGTGGAATTGTTGGATTCAGTTTTAGTGTGATTTTTTTACGGGATTCCATTCTTTTCCCAACGAGTTCTTGGTGTTTTACCTCTGTCCTGCCACTCCTCTCCCAGTTAGGCCAGCCCAAACCCTCTCTAAACCCAGTATTTGCGCGCTTAGTCCTGACTAACTCTGACTTTTAGTCAAATATTAGGCTCCGGGATATTTTCCCCCCGTTCCAAACCCCACGAAATGGCAGAGCCAGCTCCCACCAAACCCCGCTGTGGTTTTTGGGAGCTGGGTTTTTACCAGGCTAAACCCTTTTAAACCCCTCAAAGCCGCCTAAGCAGCTTAAACCCAGTTAAAGCCTGAGATCATTTTAAACAGCTTGTGCCAATAGAAGGGCTCAGATTATCCTAAATACCTTAAACAGATCCGCAGCTTTAGGGCAGGGATTTGGCCAGGTTTGGTTGGTTGTTGGATTTGGGCGATTTTGGTGTCGCCGCTGGGTGACTCTGCCCAGCTCCTGCCTGGGAGCCAGAAAATCTGGGAATTCTGTGGTTTTTTTACACTTTGGATGTTTGTTTGACACTCTGATGTGTGAACACGGTGGGAAAATCTGAATTTATGACCTTAACCCTCAGGTCGGGCCCATCTGTGACTCCTGGGTAATTTGGGATAAATCCACGGCTGATTTGCAGGAAAAGCTGGGTTTTGTTGCACCAGGTGAGGATTTTCAAAGAGTCTCCTGGCTGGGAGCCAGAAAATCTGGGAATTCTGTGGGTTTTTTACACTTTGGATGTTTGTTTGACACTCTGATGTGTGAACACGGTGGGAAAATCTGAATTTATGACCTTAACCCTCAGGTCGGGCCCATCTGTGACTCCTGGGTACTTTGGGATACATTCACAGCCGATTTGCAGGAAAAGTTGGATTTTGGTGAGGTTTTTCAAAGAATCTCCTGGCTGGGATCCAGAAAATCTGGGAATTTTGTGGTTTTTTTTGGGTGTTTGACACTTTGGTGTGTGAACTTGGCAGGAAAATGTGAATTTGTGACCCTGGCCTCGTGCTCAGGTCGGGCTCATCTGTGACTCCTGGGTAATTTGGGATAAATCCACGGCTGATTTGCAGGAAAAGTTGGATTTTGGTGAGGTTTTTCAAAGAGTCTCCTGGCTGGGATCCAGAAAATCTGGGAATTCTGTGGTTTTTTTGCACTTTGGATGTTTGTTTGACACTCTGATGTGTGAACATGGCAGGAAAATCTGAATTTGTGACCCTGGCCTCGTGCTCAGGTCGGGCTCATCTGTGACTCCTGGGTACTTTGGGATAAATTCACAGCTGATTTGCAGGAAAAGTTGGATTTTGGTGAGGTTTTTCAAAGAATCTCCTGGCTGGGATCCAGAAAATCTGGGAATTTTGTGGATTTTTTGCACTTTGGGTGTTTGTTTGACACTTTGATGTGTGAACACAGCAGGAAAACCTGAATTTGTGACCTTAACCTTGTGCTTAGGTTGGGATCATCTGTGACTCCTGGACACTTTGGGCTATTTGGGATAAATCCATTTCTAATTTGCAGGAGAAGTTGAGTTTTGCTGCACCAGGTGAGGATTTTCGAAGACTCTCCTGGCTGGGATCCAGAAAATCTGGGAATTTTGTGGATTTTTTGCACTTTGGGTGTTTGTTTGACACTCTGATGTGTGAACACGGCAGGAAAATCTGAATTTATGACCTTAACCCTCAGGTCGGGCCCATCTGTGACTCCTGGGTAATTTGGGATAAATCCACGGCTGATTTGCAGGAAAAGCTGGGTTTTGTTGCACCAGGTGAGGATTTTCAAAGACTCTCCTGGCTGGGAGACAGAAAATCTGGGAATTCTGTGGTTTTTTTGGGTGTTTGACACTTTGGTGTGTGAACTTGGCAGGAAAATCTGAATTTATGACCCTGGCCTCGTGCTCAGGTCCGGCTCATCTGTGACTCCTGGATAATTTGGGATAAATCCATCTCTAATTTGCAGGAAAAGTTGGATTTTGGTGAGGTTTTTCAAAGAATCTCCTGGCTGGGATCCAGAAAATCTGGGAATTTTGTGGTTTTTTTACACTTTGGATGTTTGTTTGACACTCTGATGTGTGAACACGGCAGGAAAATCTGAATTTATGACCCTGGCCTCGTGCTCAGGTCCGGCTCATCTGTGACTCCTGGATAATTTGGGATAAATCCATCTCTAATTTGCAGGAAAAGTTGGATTTTATTCCACCAGGTGAGGATTTTCAGGGTCACGAGTGCCTGGAATACTCTTTGCAGTGTGGATTCCCAGCAGGAATCCCGTTTTGTTTCATGCACAGGGAGCTATTCCCACAATCTGCTTTTCCAGGGAGACCTCGGAGCCCCTTCCAATGCCTAAGGGGGGATCATAAAAATCTGGGAAAGAGACTTTTTATGTGGCCAGAGAGAGACAGGACAAGGGGGAATGGATTTAAAGGAAAAGAGGAGGGATTTAGGTGGGATCTTGGGAAGGAATTGTTCCCTGGGAGGCGCTGGGATGGAATTCCCAGAGAAGCTGTGGCTGCCCCTGGATCCCTGGGAATGTCCAAGGCCAGGCTGGAGCAGCCTGGGACAGTGGGAGGTGTCGCTGGGTGGAACTGGATGGGATTTAAGGCCCCTTCCAACCCAAACCATCCCGGGATTCTGGGACTGACGGACACTCAGTTCCCACTGCTGCCGGTGGCACCTTCAAGGGGTGTTTTTTAGGTGATTTTGGGGGTGTTTAGTGGGGTTTTGTGTCCCTGTGGAGTGGCCGAGGCACCATGGAAGCGACGGGGATTTCCAGGAGAATTCCCTAAACCTTCTCCTGGCTGGGCTTTCCCGGCTCTGTGTAAGGAGGGCGGAAGCAAAACATTTCTGAAGCGATCGGGGTCAGAAAAGGGTTGGATTCCGCACAGAAATTGCTGGGTTTAGGGGGTTTATGGGGTTTTAGGGGGTTTAGGGGGTTTCATGGGGTTTTAGGGGTTTATGGGGTTTAGGGGTTTTAGGGGTTTTAGGGGTTGAGGGGTTCAGGGGGTTTAGGCGTTTAGGGGTTTTAGGGGGTTGAGGGGGTTTAGGGGTTGAGGGGTTCAGGGGGTTTAGGGGTTATGGGGGTTTAGGGGTTTTAGGGGGTTTAGGGGGTTTAGGGGGTTTAGGGGGTTTAGGGGCTTAGGGGTTCAGGGGGTTTAGGAGTTATAGGGGGTTTAGGGGTTGAGGGGTTCAAGGGGTTATGGGGTTTAGGGGGTTGAGGGGTTTTAGGGGGTTTAGGGGTTTTAGGGGTTGAGAGGTTCAGGGGGTTTAGGGTTTTAGGGGTTTTACGGGTTGAGGGGTTCAGGGGGTTTAGGGGTTGAGGGGGTTTAGGGGTTTAGGGGTTATGGGGTTTTAGGGGTTGAGAGGTTCAGGGGGTTTAGGGTTTTAGGGGTTTTAGGGGTTTTACGGGTTGAGGGGTTCAGGGGGTTTAGGGGTTTTAGGGGGTTTAGGGGTTGAGGGGGTTTAGGGGTTATGGGGTTTTAGGGGTTGAGGGGTTCAGGGGGTTTAGGGTTTTAGGGGTTTTAGGGGGTTTAGGGGTTGAGGGGTTCAGGGGGTTTAGGGGTTTATGGGTTTTAGGGTCTTTGCAGCCCATCCAGGTGTGTGGGGTCACAGGTAACGCCTCCCTCCCAAAAAACAAAACTGGAACAATGAACCAGAAAGGGTAAAAAAGGGAAAAAAAAACCAGGGAAGGGTCACAAGGGAACAGAAAATAGGAGTGTGGGGAAGGATGGAAAAGGGGAACAGGAATAAAACCCCATGGGTTAGGGCAGAGCGTTTCCTAGAGAACAGTAAAAGTGAAAAATAGCTCAATTCCCCGAAATTCCCCGAAAATTGCAAATCCTGAGTGAAAGGCTTTTGGTCCGTACCCAGAAATAGGCTTTTCATGGGGGTTTTTATTAAAAATGTTCCTTGGAAAACTTTTCTTTCCTGGGCGTCTTTCTCGTGAGCTCCGGCTGCTTTTCCATCCTCCCGTGTCCCACAACACCAAATATTGCTGCTTTTTCCCGAAAATTCTGCCGGATCCCTGGTACCGCACTCAGCTCCTGCCTTTTCCTTTTTGCTAGTGGACAACAGCACTTAGAAAAAATTTAATAAGAAAGGAAAAGAAAAAGCTTTTTCTTTAGATTATTGGATGTCTCCACGTGTTTTTCTGCATAAAATCCCATTTTTTTTGCTCATTTTCCTCGTGAGGCAGTGACCGACCAGAGCAGAATTGTGTGTATATATATATATATATACTTATTTATTTATTTATTCATTTATTTATTCATTCATTCATTTATTTATTTAAACAAAGAATTAAATAGACTTTTTTTTCCCCAAAGTAGAAATCAGGAACAAAGGAGAGCAAAAAAAATTTTGAATTTTTTGCTGTAACATCCCAAAAGTTCTGTGTTTTTAGAGATGTTGGTTAATAAGAGGGAGCAACAGGGAGATTCCCATGGGGTGGTGAAGAAATGGGTGTGGCTGAAAGGTGTGCTCAGACCAGGCGGGGATATATTTATATTTATATTTATATTTATATTTATATTTATATTTATATTTATATTTATATTTATATTTATTTTTATATTTATATTTATTTTTATTTTTATTTTATTTTTATTTTTATTTTTATTTTTACATATTTCTATTTAAATTTTACATATTTCTATTTAAATTTTTCTGTACTTATATTTATCTTATGTATTTATATTTAATTTTTTAGCATCTATATTTAATTTTTATACATGTATATTTATTTTTGATACATTTATACTTTATTTTTTTATAAATTTAATTTTATATACACTCTTTTTTATACATGTTTTATATATTTATATATAATTATTATATCTGTATCTTTAATTTTAATATTTATTTAATTTCTATATTTATTTTTATATTTATATATAATTTTCATATATGTATCATTTAATTTTAATATTTATTTAATTTTTATTTTTATTTTATATATTTCTATTTCATTCTTTTATCCGTATACTTAATTTTTATTTTATATATTTATATATAATTTTCATATATGTGTCATTTAATGTTAATACTTATTTAATTTTTATTTTTATTTTATATATTTATATTTAATTCTTTTATCTGTATTCTTAATTTTTATTTTATATATTTATATATAATTTTCATATATATGTCATTTAATGTTAATACTTATTTTTATTTTTATTTTATATATTTATATTTCATTCTTACATCTGTATATTAATTTTTATTTTCTATATTTATATTTAATTTTATATATTTATATTTAATTTTATATATTTATATTTAATTTTTTTTATATTTATATTAATTTTTATAATTTTTATATATTTTTATACTTCTATATTTTTAAATGTTTTTTAAAATGCGATTTCTTGCTCCGCCCTCTGCGTTGCCCCGAGCTGCTCTCCCGGGCGAGGCCTCCCCAAAATCCTTTGCCGGAGGATTTCAGCAATTCCCGCTTTTCCAGGGATGCAGACGGAGCAGCGCCGGAGCCCGAGGGGATTTTGGGGCCTCGCGCCCGTGGGCACCTGCAGGACCCGGGCTGGAAGCCAACCCTGCGGAAACGCCGTTCCCTCCCTCGTTTTCCTCTGGAAAACCCCGCTTTGGGATTTTCGGGCCGGAGGCGGCCGCTGCCCGCGGGGTTCCGTGAGCCCGGCCCGCGGAGCGCCCCTGCCCCGCACCCTCCGGAGCCTCCTCGTGCTCCGGGGCAACGGGACAGCCCCGGAACGGCCTCGGAACGGCCCCAAAACGGCCCCGGAACAGCCCCGGAACGGCCTCGGAACGGCCCCGGAACGGCCCCGAAACGGCACCGGAGGAGGCTCCGGAACGGCCTCGAAACGGCCCCGAAACCGCTCCCAAACGGCCCCGGAACGGCCCCGGAACGGCCCCGGAGGAGGCTCCTGAACGGCCTCGAAACGGCCCCGGAACGGCCCCAAAACGGCCCCGGAACGTCCCCGAAACGGCCCCAAAATGGCCCCAGAACGGCCCCGAAACGGCTCCCAAACGGCCCCGGAACAGCTCCCAAACGGCCCCGGAACGGCCCCGAAACGGCCCCGGAGGAGGCTCCGGAGTCCGGCTGGGATGTGGCTGCAAAACCCAGCCCGTGGGATGAAAACACGGGATAAAAGTATGGGATAACAGCACGGGATAAAAATACAGGATAAAAACACGGGATAAAAATATGGGATAAAAATATGGGATAACAGCACGGGATAAGAACATGGGATAAAAACATGGGCTAAAAATATGGGATAAAAATATGGGATAACAGCACGGGATAAGAACATGGGATAAAAACACGGGATAAAAACACGGGATAAGAACACGGGATAACAGCACAGGATAAAAACATGGGATAAGAACATGGGATAAAAACACGGGATAAAAACACGGGATAAGAACACGGGATAACAGCACAGGATAAAAACATGGGATAAGAACATGGGATAAAAGCACGTGATAAAAACATGGGTTAAAAGCACAGGATAACAACACGGGATAAAAATACAGGATAAGAACACGGGATAAAAATATGGGATAACAGCACGGGAAAAAATATGGCATAAAAACACGGGATAAAAACACGGCATAAAAACACGGGATAAAAACGGGATAAAAATATGGGATAAAAACACAGGATAAGAACACAGGATAAGAGCACGGGATAAAATCACAGGATAAAAACACGGGATACAAACACGGGATAAAAATATGGGATAAAAACACGGGATAAGAACATGGGATAAAAATAGGGGATAAAAATACGGGATTACGGGATAAGAACGCAGGATAAAAGCACAGGGCCCGCTGGTGCTGAGGGGGCTGTGCCGGGGGTGCTTGGGGCAGGCTGGGCTGCTCAGGGTTTTGTTCTCCTCTCTCGCCCCCTCCCTCCCTGTCCGGAGCCCCTTCCCTGCTCCGGGCCTGCCCTGGAGCTGCTGGGATGGGCAGAGCGGCCTTGGCTTCCCGGGCTCTGCTCAGCAGCAGCAGCAGGGACCAGCTGAGCCCATCTCCATGGGGCTGCCCAGGTCTCCTCTGCCCTTCTTCCTCCCTTCTTTCCTCCCTTCTTCTTTCCTTCTTCCTTCCCTTCTTTTTTCCTTCTTTCCCTTCATCTTTCCTTCTCCTCCTTCTCCTCCTTCTCCTCCTTCTCCTCCTTCTCCTCCTTCTCCTCCTTCTCCTCCTTCTCCTCCTTCTCCTTCTCCTTCTCCTTCTCCTTCTCCTTCTCCTTCTCCTTCTCCTTCTCCTTCTCCTTCTCCTTCTCCTCCTCCTCCTCCTCCTCCTCCTCCTCCTCCTCCTCCTCCTCCTCCTTCTCCTCCTCCTTCTCCTCCTTCTCCTCCTCCTTCTCCTTCTCCTTCTCCTTCTCCTTCTCCTTCTCCTTCTCCTTCTCCTTCTCCTTCTCCTTCTCCTTCTCCTTCTCCTTCTCCTTCTCCTTCTCCTTCTCCTTCTCCTTCTCCTCCTCCTCCTCCTTCTCCTTCTCCTCCTCCTCCCAGGGTTTGGCCACCCAGCTGTGAGGACAAAGTTTGACTCTTCCACGTTTCTCATCTCCCCAGTGCCTGGTTTAAGCCGTCCTGCAGAGCCAAGCAAAAGCCAGCCCAGTTCAGGTGAAAAATCTCGGCGATGTCCCTCAGATTATTAATTCATGGCATAATTAAAGATGGAATAAAACCAATTTATCCCAATTTCTTAGGGACAGAGCTGATTTTCCAGCAGATTTTTCATAACCTGGGACATCCCTGGAAGTGCTTGGGCGCTGGCACATGGAGGAATTCCCAGCAAGGGAAGCAGAGAGCGGCTCGTGGGGAATTAGGGACGAGGAAAAACTGGGAGAGGAGACCCCCAAACCAGCTGTGGGTTGAGCCTCTCTGTTACGTAATAATCTGGGAATATCAGGAGTTTGAGGAATTCCCTGAGGAGACGATCAGCCAGGACAGGAGGGGAAGGGAGGGCGGGGATGGGAGGAGAAGCCCTGGGGAACCTGGGGACAAAATTCCGGATTCCCAGGTCAGGGAGATGAATCCAAGTGAGGATAAATGTGAGGAGCAGCGATTCCAGGGAGGAGAGCGGAGCAATTTCCTCACCCGGAGGGGATTAAGGGCCCACCTCCATCATCCTAACGAGGGCCAGCCCTGGGCTGGAGCTCCCAGCCCGGCGGGAACATCCAGCAGTGGATGGATAATGCTGGAGCTGAATTTGGGATTTGCCAAATCCGCCAGAAAAATCCTCAAACCGGCATGAAACAGAAACAATTATTGATGGCTGCAGGGCTGCTGGGAGCCCAGAGCGGGGGCTGGAGCGGGAGGATCCCGGGGCACACGGCCCCCACAGCTGCCGGGATATCGTTCGGAGAAGGAGGCTGCTTTTCCATAGGGATGCGTTTAACCGGGAGCTGAATTTTGGAGTTTTCCCGGCGCATTTGTCCCTGAATTTCGGCCGAGAGCCCTGTGGGCTTTGCTTCCTCAGCCCTGGCCTGTCATAAACCATGAAACACAGAGCGGGAGCTGCTAACTGATGGCGTGTGGATGTTTATTTCTTTTGCATTTGGAATTTTCTGATTGGAGTTTCCCTCCTGGATGGGTGGGAATGCTCTGCTGCTCTGGGGAGCTCTGGTCAGTTCTTTGCTCGCCCCCCAACCTTTGCAAAGCCCACGAGAGCTAAAAACCGTCCCTGTCCCGGCCGTGGGGCAGTGGAAGAGGGGAACCTGCGGAGGCAATAATTGAATGTGGAACTCGGTGCCTGATTTTCCATCTTTTCCTCAGGAATAACCCCGAGGTCCCTCCCAGGCTCTGCTCTGAGCTCTGACACCCAGGAGCCGCTGGACAGGCCAGATCCATGCGGCTCCTGCAGAAAACCATGGGAGTGCTCCTGTCCCAGCTGATCCTGGGCTCTCAGCCGGGATTTGTCCCCTCTGTGCCATCCTTGCTGCCACTGCTGCAGGAATCATGGAATCATGGAATGGCTGGGGTCGGAAGGAACCTTCAATCCCATCCAGTCCCACCCCCAGGGACACCTCCCACCATCCCAGGCTGCTCCAGCCTGGCCTTGGGCACTGCCAGGGATCCAGGGGCAGCCACAGCTGCTCTGGGAATTCCATCCCAGCCCCTCCCAGGGAACAATTCCTTCCCAAAATCCCACCTGAATCCCTCCTCTTTTCGTTTAAAACCATCCCGCTTGTCCTGCCACCCTCTGCCCACGTCTCTCTGCCTCTTTTTAATCTGTTCCCTTTAAGTCCTGCTTAAGTCAAAAGTTGAGCTCAGCTCTTTTGCACTTTAAAAAATAATGTCATTGTGTAAGAATTGCTCTTTTTTTTTGGAAAAATGAGGGAAGGCACAGCACGTGGAGAGTTTGGGAATGCTGGGCCACGAGCTGGATGCTGGAGCCTCTCCCTTCTTCTCTCCCAGCCTTAGGAATGCCGTTCTCCGTTCAGTATCAGGGATTTAGGGGCGCCAAATACACCCAATTCCTGATTTTCTGTGCTGCCTGGAGCTCCGGGCGAGCCTCGATTCCTCCCCGGTTATCAGGGGGGAGATCAAAGCGCGTCACTGGGAGCACAAATACCTGGAATTTATGCGCGGACTCTTTTTTGGGAGAGGCGATCGTCACAACAAGCTCGAGCTAATCCCGGGATTTGGCACCAGGAGCTGTGAAGTGACGTTACCTGAGGAGCCAGGAATTGCAGGATCCAGCCTGTTTTTGTCAGGAATTCCTGCTCCCCCGCCTCAGATCTGGGAATATCCTCAGGATTCTGGGCACGCCGGGAGCTGAGTCAGGGCTCTTTTCATCTTCCCGAGGTGTGAGCGATTTATTTTTTCCTGCTCCGGGTTTATTTTTAGCGTCTGCTGGAGAGTTGCACACCTTGGAGAGGAAAAGTTGGGGGCGAGGTTGATGCTGAGCTGATTCCTCGGCTCAACTGGTTTTGTAAAGGCATTTACTGGTTTTATAAAGGCATTTACTGGTTTTGTAAAGGCATTTATTTCGCTCTAAATCCCTTTTGCTCCATGAAAATTGTCCCCAAAGTGTCACTTTGTCCTTTCACTGCAGTCTGGAACTGGGGGCAGAGCATGGGGAGCCCTCTGAGAACTTTCTCCCATCTCATCCAGCGGCAAATTTTTATCTTCCCTGGTTTAAAAGTTGCAATTTGAGCTCAGATTAACTAGTCCAGCACTAAACAAGAGACGGGCACAGCCAGGGTGGATTTAGAGATGCAGCAGCCACGAATAAAATTGAAATTCTTTGCTGTTGTCATGCCTTGAACTCCTGACATTCCCCATAAATTTTTATTTATAATTTTATTTATTATTTACAAATAGTTTAATTATTTATTTATGAATTACAGGTTGGGTAATTTAAACCTGTGAGTGGAACAGTGCAGGATAAGCCCACCCTGAGGGGGAGTGACAGCGCAGAAATGGCTTTTGTGGATCTCGTGAGCAATTTAAAGGCATTTTTTTGCCTTTAAAACCTTCAGTGATGCTGCAAACCTCGATGTTTTAATGAGCTGGAAACCACCGGACTTGAATACGGTGGAGGTTTTTATTCAGGTGTGTCCGCAAGGAGTTTTCTTATTTTTTCAGTGGTTTTCTTCATTTAAAGTTGGGGTTTTTTGCCTCTGTTCTTCACCTCTTCATCGTCTGCAGCAGGGCCAGGATTGACCTGGATGATCCTTGTGGGTCCCTCCCAACTGAGTTTATTCCGTGGTTTTCCAAGAGTTTAAATTGCCTGGGTTGGGGTTTTCTGTGCGAGCTGCTGGGAGGAATTTTATGTGTCTCGAGAAACCCTAAAACCAGTTCTTTGTCAAAAGAAAATGCAATTTTTTTTCAGTATTTCCACATTTTTCTTCCTTAAGGAAGAAAAAAGGAAAATCAGGACGACACTGACACCCTCAGCCCTCAGGGACAGCCAGGCTGTGACCGCTCTTTTCCAGAGGGATTTGGAAGCTGGAGGGGGAAAATTCCTTCCCTTCCCACCTTCCGTGTGCGGCAGATGGGGAAAAGGTGAGAGGCCACGAGCTCTGCTGGCGCCGCCCTCCCGAGAGCAGCCATTTGGCTGCTGCCAATCCCAAATTCTCCAGCAGGAAAAAGTCACAGATCCCGCAGAATTCCCAGCTCGAGGAGCAGCTGGCTCCGGGTCCCACAGGGTTGGAGCTGGGAGGAGAGGAGAGGGTTTGAAGGATTTGTCCTTTGCTGGATCCAGGCACTCTCTGCCTTCCCGAATGCCAGGAATTCCCAGCAGTGCCCCTGACATATCAGGAGTGGATTCCCAGGAGGTGCAGAGGGAAAAAGGCCTCTCCGAGTTCATCCCAGTCAGGTGTGTCCTTGGAAGTCGGAAATCGGGAATTTCTCACTGGCTCCAAGCGAAGCAGGATGAGGCAGAGAGCTCCACGTTCCAGGGACAGTTTGGAGGTGTCCTGTGGGTCACCCTGCGAGGGGACACCACCCTCAGCTCCACTGCAGAATTCCAGGGGGACACAGAGCCGTGGCATTCCAGAGTGGTTTGGGTTGGAAGGGAACTTAAATCCCATCCAGTGCCACCCCTGCCATGGCAAGGACACCTCCCACTGTCCCAGGCTGCTCCAGCCCCAATGTCCAGCCTGGCCTTGGGCACTGCCAGGGATCCAGGGGCAGCCACAGCTGCTCTGGGAATTCCATCCCAGCCCCTCCCCACCCTCCCAGGGAACAATTCCTTCCCAAGATCCCATCCAGCCCTGCCCTCTGCCACTGGGAAGCCATTCCCTGTGTCCTGTCCCTCCAGCCCTTGGCCCCAGCCCCTCTCCAGCTCTCCTGGAGCCCCTTTAGGCCCTGCAAGGGGCTCTGAGCTCTCCCTGGAGCCTTCTCCTCTCCGGGTGAGCCCCTGTGCCTGTGACCCACACAATCACTGCTGCATCCCAGATTTTCCCATTGTCCCCGCTGGATTTGGGAGGATCCCACCGGGATGGGGCCGTGTGTGACCCCAAGCTGTGCCTGGGCTGGGAGCAGATCCCGAGCCCGGAGCTGCCCCTGTGCTGTCCCTGTCCCACAGCCCGGCCCGGGGCTGCCACCGCGGTGCCGCCTCTGTCCCCTCCTGTCCCATCCCGCCGTGGGGAGCGGGGCTGCTCCTCCCCTGCCTGGGGGGCCGATACTGAGCTCCGGTTTTGTCAGCTCGAGGGGGATAAATGAGCTCTGCTGTCTCCGAGCAGCGCATTTGCTTTTCTTCACCACCTTCAGACCGAGCCGTGCAGCCCCGGCCGCGGGAGGCTCCTGCCGGGCTCAGCCCCTGGGAGCCCTTCCCGGCTCGGAATTGTTCATTCCGGTGCTGCTGCTGGGCCTGGCCTCGCTCAGCTCGCTTTGTTCCCCGACCCAGGTACCCTTTGTTAAGATTTTGGGGTATTTTCTCTGCCAAGGCTGAAGAATTCCTGCCTGGCTGCTGGCGGTGTGTGTGCACTGTGGATATTCCTCTGGAATTAACAGGAAAATGAATACAATTATTGACTCGTGGTGTAGCTGAAAATCCCCTCACAGCACAGGGAGTTTTCCTGATTTTCCACAAACCAGCTCCCACCTGGATGTATCTCATGAGGAAAGAAGGGGACACCCCGGGATTCACACATTCCCGTTTATTTTGGGGGTGTCGTTTCCTCTTTAATCCTCTGCGTTCTTCTGGATGCTCCCACTGAGGGGATGGGGGAGCTCAGAGAGGTCCAAAGCATCGAGGAGATCCCGGAATCCCGGAATATCCCGAGCTGGAAGGGACACACAGGATCATGGATTCCAACCCTGGCCCTGCACAGACACCTCAAATCCCACCCTGTGGGATTTTCCAGACGCTCCTGGAGCTCTGGCTGCCTCGGGAATGTCGCCACTCCCAGGGGAGCCTGGGCAGTGCCCCAACACCCCCTGAGGGAAGAATTTTCCCGATATCCAACCCTTGGCTCAGTCCCTCCCTTTTCCCACCTGGGAGTGTTCCTGGAGAAACCTCCGGAGACAAAGGCAGCGATTTTTTCGTCTCCGTTGCTTTGGGATGTGCTTGGAGCTGAGCGCTGCGAGGGAGAGGGATGAATTTTGGATGGGGAGCGAGCTCAGGGGCTGGAGCTGGCAGAAAACTCCTGAAATTCTTCATCGTTCAGGATTTCCCTCAAGGGAGCCTCGGGGGGAGGAATCAGAGCCCCTGCAGCTCCTCTGGGTGGGTTTGTTTTGGGATGAGGGCTCTGAGGAACATTAAATTCTCCCAGCACATCCAAAATGCCAAACTAACCACGGGACAGGGAGAAATTCCACACCTTCCCGCCGGGCAGCCTCAGCTCGGCTCTCGGCTCCATTCGGGGCTTTTCTGCACCCAAAACCCCCCGGGACAGGGCCGAGGAACAACTCCCAACGCTTTTCCTGACCCCCGCGGGACTTGAGGAAAACCAACCGGAGCGCTCCATGCAGCTTCCGCCCTGGGAAAAGGGAACTGACGATGTTTGCAGGCATTCACGGAGCGCTCGGCGCTCCCGGCGCAGCGGGGTTGTCTCCGGGAGCTCCGGGATGCGGCACAAAGCCGTCGGAAGCTGGAGCCATGCGGCGCTTCCCGCTGACAAAGGGAGGGATTGTGCCTCCGGAGGCACCAGGAGACTGGGATTTGTCCCTTGGCTGGGGAGGAATCCCTCATTGTTCCTCCTGGCCAGGAGGGACACAGGGGCTGCTCGGTCCAGAGCGTCGAGGAGTTCATGGAATCCCAGAATCCCAGAATATCCTGAGCTGCAAGGGACCCACCGGGATCATGGATCCCAACCCCAACAATCCCACCCTGGGCATCCCTGGCAGCGCTGTCTAAACGCTCCTGGAGCTCCGGCAGCCTCGGGAATGTCACCATTCCCTGGGGAGCCTGGGCAGTGCCCGGGAAGGACAGCGGGAGGAAATCGCTGGAGTGAATTCCGCCGTCGGGAATATTTAGGAAGTGTTGATGTGTTGTTGGGAGGGAAAGGCGGTGGGGACGCCCTTGAGTTACAGGAGCTTTCCAGCCTGGGAATTCCCAGTTCCAGACTGGTTTGGGTTGGGATATTAAAGGACATTAAAGGACATCCCACTGTCCCAGGCAGCTCCCAGCCCCAATGTCCAGCCTGGCCTTGGGCACTGCCAGGGATCCAGGGGCAGCCACAGCTTCTCTGGGAATTCCATCCCAGCCCCTCCCCACCCTCCCAGGGAACAATTCCATAACCTGACCTAACCTCCTTCGCTAGAGCAGCGTTTGGAATCTGGAATGGAATTGTGGCTGATGGAATTTTCCTTCCTTCCCCCTCCTCCTCTTCCTCCTCCTCCCCCCCGTTCTCCTCACACAGCCTGGGCTCTGTCCCCTCCCTGGTGTCACCAGCTCAGTGCTGCTGGCTTTGGACACATCCCAGCCTCTCCAAACCACTGAATTTTGGGGGAAAATCCCTGTTTTTCCAGCAAAGACCTCAAATTGTTCCAGACCTGCTCAGCCAAAGAGCCACGGAGAAGATCTGGGGTTTTTCGTTCCTCGAAGTTAAACACGATCCCAAAGAATGGTGATCCCGAGGCTCCGGCTCTCGTGGGTGCACTGCCCTTGCCCTAATCCCAGATTCCTGCAGGATTTGGCATTTTTACCTCAAAACTTTTCCAGATGAGGCCAAACAGCCGCATCCACGCTTTGGGGTGGATATTTTTCACTTGGATTCAGAGATTTAATTTGGGAACAAATATTTCTGAGGAGTTCTTTCATCAATTCTTGTGTCCCTCCGGTGTCTTCAACAGCACCAGGCTGCTCCTGAATCCTTTTCCATCCTAAACTGGCTTCAGATCTTGCAAAAAACATCCAGGTTGTTCAAAAATCCCAGTAATTCCAGCTAATTAAACACATCCTGGAATATTTCCAGGCTGTGCAACCAGCCGGTCCAACAGGACGGACAAACCTGGGTTGTGAGGGGTTTTCAGAGTTTAAACCACGGTGAAAATATTTGAAAAGGGATAAAAACGAAGCTGTGGCCCCCCAGAGCTGTGGTGTGACCCATCCTGGGTCAAGCTCCGAGCTCCCAGACAGGAGAACTTTTCAAAGGATCACACATGGATCCCACCTTTTTATATTTTTTTTTTGGGATTAATGTTTCCTGAGCGCTTTTCCTTTCAAGTGTTTCTGTTTGCGGCGGGGCCTTGTTCGAATTAAAGAGGCTTCCTGAGCCTTTCAACCCAGCAGGTGTCCGAGGGGGAGAGAATTCCCTTTGAAGAGTCCCAGGGTTCCGGAAAAAAAAAAAAAAAAAAGGGAAAAAACAAATCCCAGGGTTTAAAAAAAAAAAAGGGGGGGAGGGGGAGAAGGGGAAAAGGGGGAAAAAAATCGCAGGATTTCAAAAAAATAGGGGAAAAAAAGTGCCAGGGTTTCAAAAAAAAGGGGGAAAAAAGGAAAGGGAGGAGCAGCAAATGGTGGCTGGGGTGGTGTGAGGGGAGCTCAGGCGGGCTGGGAATCCACATTTTCCAGGGAAAAAGGGGTTTGTAGGCAGATTTGGGAATGTTTGTGGGATCTGGGTTCGTCTACGCGGCATCACCAGGGATTCGGTGTCCGAATGGGAGAGGGGAAGGAAAAGGGAGGTGGCACCCGGAATGGGGACACCTGGCAGGGCTGGCGGCCTGGGGAGGGAGGGAAAAACGGGGAAGAATCCCGAAAAACAGGGGTTTGGTCTGGATGTAACGGTGGTTTTGTGTTCCTTGGACGCAGAGTGGTCTGCGTGGCGTTGGTTTGGGTGAGGTGTGAAGGGATTTGGGGATGGATCACAGGGATTTTGGGATGGAACGCAGGGATTTTTGGGATGGAACACAGTGATTTTGGGATGGAAGGCAGGGATTTTTGGGATGGAATGCAGGGATTTTGGGATGGATCACAGGGATTTTGGGATGGAACGCAGTGATTTTTGGGATGGAACACAGTGATTTTGGGATGGAAGGCAGGGATTTTTGGGATGGAACACTGATTTTGGGATGGAACACTGATTTTGGGATGAAATGCAGTGATTTTGGGATGGAATGCAGGGATTTTGGGATGGAACGCAGGGATTTTTGGGATGGAACACTGATTTTGGGATGGAACGCAGGGATTTTGGGATGGAATGCACTGATTTTGGGATTAAACACAGTGATCCTGGGGTGAAATGCAATGATTTTGGGATGGAACGCTGATTTTGGGATGGAACGCAGGGATTTTGGGGAGAATTCCAGAGATTTTGGGATGGAACAGTGATTTCCTGATGAAATGCAGAGTTTTTGGGTGAAATGCGGTGATTTTGTGAGTAATGCAGTGATTTTGGGATGGAATGCAGTGATTTGGGGATTAAACACAGTGATCCTGGGGTGAAATGCAATGATTTCGGGATGGAACACTGATTTGAGGATGAAATGCTGGAATTTTGGGATGAAATGCAGGGATTTTGGGGAGAATTGTGGTGATTTTGTGATGGAACAGTGATTTCCTGATGAAATGCAGGGATTTTGGGATGAAATGCAGGGGTTTTGGGATGGAACACTGATTGTGGGATGAAATGCAGAGATTTTGGGATGACATGCAGTGATTTTGTGATGGAAAGCAGCGTTTTGGGATGAAATGCAGGGATTTAGAGATGAAGTGCAGTGATTTTGGCATGAAACAGTGATTTTGGGATGAAACTGTGATTTCGGGATGAAATGCAGCAATTTTGGGATGAAATGGAGTGATTTTGGGATGAAATGCAGGGATCTTAAGAAATGCGGTGGTTTTGTGATGGAACTCAATGATTTTGGGACGAAATGCAGGGATTTTGGGATGGAGCACAGTGATTTTCTGATGAAACGCGGTGATTGTGTGAGTAAATGCAGTGATTTTGGCATGAAACAGTGATTTTGGGATGAATTCTGGGGACTCTGTGATGGAACGCAGTGTTTTGGGATGAAATGCAGGGATTTCCTTATGAAATGCAGTGGTTTTGTGATGGAACACAGTGGTTTTGGGATGAAATGCAGGGATTTTGGGATGGATCACAGGGATTTTCTGACGAAACGCAGTGATTTTGTGAGTACATGCAGTGATTTTGGGATGGAACACAGTGATTTTGGGATGAAATGTGGAGATTTTGGGACGAAATGCAGGGATTTTGGGATGAAATGAAGGGATTTTGGGATGAAATGCAGGGATCTTATGAAATGCGGTGATTTTGTGAGTAAATGCAGTGATTTTGGGATGACATGAAGTGATTTGGGGGTGAAACACAATGATTTTGGGATGGAAAACAGTGATTTTGTAATGGAACACAGTGATTTTGGGATGAAATGTGGAGATTTTGAGACGAAATGCAGGGATTTTGGGACGAAATGCAGGAATTTTGGGACAAAATGCAGGGATTTTGGGATGAAATGCAGGGATCTTATGAAATGCGGTGATTTTGTGAGTAAATGCAGTGATTTTGGGATGAAATGAAGGGATTTTGGGACGAAACAGGGATTTTGGGACGAAATGGAGGGATTTTGGGATGAAATGCAGCCATCACCCTCTCACACTCACCTGATTTCCCCCTGCCCCTCCCTCCCAACCCAAACCTCGGGATCGGGGCCGTTCTGGTGATTTCCAAGGACAACATCCCCAGATTTGTACAGTGCTGCTGTACAGGAACGGGGATCAGGAAACTCTTCGCAGTCCAGCTTCCCAAAACGCTCTGGCAGCCGTGGCTGGAGCATCCTGGGTGGTTTTGGCAGCTCTTGGAGCATCCTGGATCGTCCCCGGAGCCCCCCAGGGTGGAGCAGCAGGAGCCGATCCCACAGGGCTGCGATGGGGAGGGTCCCTGGGGGCTGAGATGTCCCTGAGCTGACAGAGGTGCGGCTTCAGGAGAGCCCCCCCTCCTTCCCTGCATTCCTGCTGTTCCCTCCGGGAATCCCGGAATCGTTCAGGTTGGAAAAACCCTCTGGGATCGCCGCTAAAGCCACATCCCTGTGGATTAGGGACACTTGCAGGGATGGGGGCTCCAGGCTGCAGCAGGCAGGGAAGGAAACGCTGGAGAAGCTCCCAGATCCCCCCTGGCCTCTGTAACTGCCCAGGAGCTGCGCTGTCCTTTTTAATCCGGGCGAGACTTTCCCGGGAAGCAGCTTAGAGGGTTATTTGTGTCCGTCATTAGCTGATTACCGCAATGCTGATTGATGGGGAGCAGCTGATCCCGAAAAACCGCCGGGATAACCTGGGAAGGGGCAGGTGTGTCCTTCAGGGGACAGCGGTTCTCTCCCAGCAATGAAACGTCCCCGCGTTCCCGAAACAGCTCTCGGAATTAATCCGGATAATTCCAAATTGCTTCATCGCTTGGTGTTTCCCCGGGCTGGTTTTTTTGTTTTTCCTCCCACCTTGTGCTAAATGTGGAGCCAAACCTCTCCCTGGGGGGGCTGAAGGTGGGAGGTGAATTGATAAATTACAGGTGAATTGATAAAGGTGAATTGATAAATTAATGGTGAGTTGATAGAGGTGAATTGATAAAGGTGAATTGATAAATTAAAGGTGAATTGATAGAGGTGAATTGATAAAGGTGAATTGATAAATTAAAGGTGAATTGATAGAGGTGAATTGATAAAGGTGAATTGATAAATTAAAGGTGAATTGATAGAGGTGAATTGATAGAGGTGAATTGATAAATTAAAGGTGAATTGATAAAGGTGAGTTGATAAAGGTGAATTGATAAATTAAAGGTGAATTGATAAAGGTGAGTTGATAAATTACAGGTGAATTGATAGAGGTGAATTGATAGAGGTGAATTGAAAAATTAAAGGTGAATTGATAAATTGAAGATGAATTGATAAAATACAGATATGCTGGTAAATTACAGGTGATCTGATGAATTACAGATGAATTTATGGATTACGGGTGAATTCTTATTTACAGCTATGCTGATAAGTCACAGGTGAATTGATAAATTACAGATGAACTGATAAATTAAAGGTGAATTGATAAATTACAGAGGAAGTGATAAAGGTGAATTGATACATTACAGATATGATGATAAATTACAGATGAATTTATAAATTACAGGTGAACTGTTAAATTACAGATATGCTGATAAGTCACAGGTGAATTGATAAATTACAGATGAACTGATAAATTAAAGGTGAATTGATAAATTACAGAGGAAGTGATAAAGGTGAATTGATACATTACAGATATGATGATAAATTACAGATGAATTTATAAATTACAGGTGAACTGTTAAATTACAGATATGCTGATAAATCACAGGTGAATTGATAAATTAAAGGTGAATTGTTAAATTACAGATATGATAAGTCACAGGTGAATTGATAAATTACAGATGAACTGATAAATTAAAGGTGAATTGATAAATTACAGACATGCTGATAGGTCACAGGTGAGTTGATAAATTACAGGTGAACTGATAAATTTAGGGCTCCTCTAAAGTAAAAACATTCAGGGCAGGAGCTGCGAAAGTATTGGGAGAATAAAACAAAGCTGAGAGTTTGGGGGAGGATATTTTGTGTGCAGACACCTCAGTGTGGAACCATGGAATATCCTGAGTGAAGGGACCCACAGAGATCATCAATCCCAAATCCAACCCCTGCCCAGACACCCCAAATCCCACCCTGGGCATCCCTGGCAGCGCTGCCCAAACTGCTCCTGGAGCTCTGGCAGCCTCGGGGCCGTGCCCATTCCCTGGGGAGCCTGGGCAGTGCCCAGCACCCTCTGGGGGAAGAACCTTTCCCTGATATTAATAGGAAAAGGGGAAAAAACCCCATTTTGGCTTGACCTGAGATTATCTTTTATAAAAATCCCAGAGCATTTTCAGCCCCGCTCATGCACAGCCCCTGCTGTGGCACCTCCGTGGAAAAGAGACTGGGAAAAGGTGCCCCGTCCACTGGTTCACGACTGGGAAGAGATTCCAGGGTCTGGATTTTTTGGATCCCAAATCCCCTCCCTTTCCCGTGGCCCGACGTTTCCTCCTTCTCCATCTGGAACGCACCCAGAGGACGTAAATTGTCCTTGAAGCTCTCCAGATGCTCGATCAAAGGTGCGGAGGGAGCCCAGGTTAAAGGCCAGGCGGGGAAAGCAGATGTTGGGCTGCGGTGCCAGAGGCACCCTCGCGCTGGATATCGGGATTTGCAGCCGCTGGGAGCAGGAATTCCGGGGGGAAAAACGAATTCCCTCACTGCGGGACTTGGGATGCCGTGACAGCACGATTTGCTCTGCTCGAATTCTTTTTTTTTTTTCATTATTTTTGGGAGATGTTGGGATTATTTTTGTTCGGTTTTGGTCGGATGTGGAAGTTCCGTGTCAGGAGCAGGGCTGCGTTTGCTCTCACACCCCTCAGGTTCAGCTGGCTCCGGGAATCCCTCTCTGCACTCGGATTTGAACTCCAGGGATGGAGCTGCCAGCCTTGGAGCAGCCCAAAAAAAGGCTCCACTTGCTGGATCTCAGCTGCTCCTGGCGTTTCTTTGCTCCTCTGAGCTGGTTCCTGGTGCTGAGGGAGCAAATCCCGATCGTTTTTAGGGAGCAAAAAGGGCACCCTGGAGCAGGGAGAGGGGATTTGTGCTGTGCTGAGGATCCCCTGCCTTGATCAGCACGGTTTGCATGGGCCAGGTAAGAGGATTAAAGTGTGCAGGGGAGAGAAATGCGAGGGGAAAATGAGGTTACGGAGGAGCCTCCTGGGCTGGGCAGGGCCTGAGCCTCCGCTCGGCCTCATCTGGGAATGTCACTCTGGGTGCAGACCCCAAAAATCCCCCCTGTCCCCCAAAATGTGCTGTGCTGGATTTTCCCCGATTGCAGCCCTTTGTTTCTGCCTCGCTCCCACTGCATCGACAGCTCCTCATTCCAGGGAATCCTCACAGGATCCTGGAATTGTCTGGGTGGGAAGGGGCCTTAAATCCCACCCCATCCCATCCCATCCCATCCCATCCCATCCCATCCCATCCCATCCCATCCCATCCCATCCCATCCCACCCCTGCCATGGCAGGGACACCTCCCACTGTCCCAGGCTGCTCCAGTCTGGCCTTGGGCACTGCCAGGGATCCAGGGGCAGCCACAGCTGCTCTGGGAATTCCATCCCAGCCCCTCCCCACCCTCCCAGGGAACAATTCCTTCCCAAGATCCCATCCAGCCCTGCCCTCTGGCACTGGGAAGCCATTCCCTGTGTCCTGTCCCTCCCTGCCCTTGTCCCCAGTCCCTCTCCAGCTCTCCTGGAGCCCCTTTAGGCCCTGCAAGGGGCTCTGAGCTCTCCCTGGAGCCTTCTCCTCTCCAGGTGAGCACCCCCAGCTCTCCCAGCCTGGCTCCAGAGGGGCTCCAGCCCTGGAGCAGCTCTGTGGATTCCTCTGGGCTCTCTCCAGCAGCTCCAGGTCCTGCTGGTGTTGGAATTCCCGGCTCTGTGGGCGGGGAATCACCCGAGCGGGGCAGAGGGGCAGGATCCCCCTTTCCCTGATCCCCCTTTCCCTGCTGTCTGTGTTGCTGGAGGTGCAGCCCCCGCAGGATTCTATTGGATTTCTGTCCCCCAAAAACGGGATTTGTTTCCCTGGAGGATTCCCGGTTTCCCCGGAGAGAGGATTTTGTGTCCCCCCAGGCTCCCTGTGCCGGATGCTCCAGTGGGATCCTGGAGCCTGCCCAGGCTGGATGCTTTTGGTGTGAAATGGGCAGATTTAGGTGTAATTCTGTTTATTTAAAGATTTACTTCGGTGCCCAACTGAGAGCCCTTTGTGGGGACAGGTTCTTCCTTGGAATGTGGAGAATATGGAATATTCCATATTGGAATACGGCATTTTGCAAAGCTAATACGTGCAATCCTATATTTTAATATATATTTCTATCTATTTTTCTATTATATTTCTATCTGTGCGATTGATCCTTGATGGAGCACTCTGTAGATTAGAATTTTATATTTATATATTTATATATTGAAATACATATATATTTATATATTTATATATATTTATATATTTATATATTTATATATTTTTATATATATTTCTATGATATTTCTATCTGTGATTTCCCCAATGGAGCACTCTGTAGATTAGAATTTTATAATTTTATATATTTTTTTACGTATTTATATATATTTTAATACATATTTATAAATTTATATATATATATATTTATATATATATTATATATTTATATATATATATATTTATATATTTTTATATATTTCTATCTGTGTGATTGCCCCTATGGAGCACTCTGTAGATTGGAATTTCATATTTATATATTTATATATAAAATATATGTTTCATATATATTTATATCTATATTTCTGCATATATTTATATATTTCTATCTGTATGATTGACCCCGATGGAGCACTCTTTAGATTAGAATTTTATATTTATATATTTATATATTTATTTCTATGATATTTCTCTCTGTGTGATTAAAATTTTATATTTATATATTTATAGATTTATTTCTATGATATTTCTCTCTGTGTGATTAGAATTTTATATTTATATATGTATTTTTTTCTATATATATTTCTGTATTTCTCCCTGTGTGATTGCCCTGATGGAGCACTCTGCAGATTAGTGGGAAATGCTCTTATCAGCTCTTGATAAGCAGCCACTTTTCAGCCCAGCTGTTTTTTAATTAACCAGAAATCTCAAGTGCAGCTGCTCATTCCAAAGGCGTTTTTTTTCCTTCCCTGCAAAACGCAGCATTTTCCACCGGTGGGGCCTGGAGCAAAAAGGGAAATGTTTCACAAAATCCTGGTTTAATTCTTGTTTAATTTTCAAACAAATAAAACAGCTGAAGGCGAGCTCGGTTTGGGAATTATTAGCAAAGGTGAGGTGACGTTTTTAGGAATGGGGAGAGGATTTATTTTATTTGCTTCAAAGATGTTTTGGTGCTTTAAAAATCTTTGGGCGCTTTAAAAAGGAAAAAAGAAAAGTGTGGTTTTATGTGTTCAGCTGTGCCTTGATTTGAGATTCCGAAAGCTTGAAGGGGCAGCAGTTTTCCAGGGATTGTTTGGAGGATCTGGGAGTAAAACAAGAATTGCTGTGGCGCTGAGAGTGTTGGGGCTGACTGTTGAGGAGGGCAGAATTCCCTGGTTCAAGCCCAAACGTTATCCCGGGATGACCCCAGATGGCACGAGCCGCTGGAGTGGAGCCTCCTGGTCGCCGATGGAGACCAGGAGTGGCTTTGGAGAGGACTTTCCTTGGCCACCGGCGCCATTCCAGCACTTGTTGTTTTCCCCCAGAGCATGGGACGAGGAAGAGCTCCAGGAAGGGAGATTTTCCTCTCCCCTGTGGGGTGAGTGGGAGCTCAGGTGCAACCCCGAGCAGCCCCCGGGCTGTTGTCTGCGGGCAGTGGATTATCCGGGATTCGTGTCCCGCTTTCGTCGCTGCGTTTCTCCGGGGCCCTGCTGGCTTTGCCTGCTCTCACTCCGGCTTTCCTTGACTCCCAGTGGATCTCGGGCTGCTGAAGGAAAGCCAACAGCTCATCCTCCCTCTTGGCCTCCCGTGGGATTGGCTCTGGCACAGGCTGTCCCTGGATCCCTGGCAGTGCCCAAGGCCAGGCTGGACATTGGGGCTGGGAGCAGCCTGGGGCAGTGGGAGGTGTCCCTGCCCATGGCAGGGGTGGGATGAGCTGAGCTTTAAGGTCTCTCCCAGCCCAGACCATTCCATGATTCCGTGATTCCTTCGCGTTACTCCCGCATTCGGGTGCAGTGTGACCATCTGGAGATGAACATCTCCCTGCCCGCGGCGTCCCCTGGGTCTGTCCCGGGAGAAAGGCACCCCAGGCAGCAATTCCAGAGGCATGGATGGTGTCAAGGACAAGAGAGGTGGCATCACCCATGCTGGTGGCTTGGACACAAGGCTCACTGCCCGAGAATGCTGGTTCTGGTGCTCCCGTGCCAAGGAGGGCCAGGATTCCTTGGATTTAGCAGCACATTATCCCCAGTCACCAGCAGTGACGCGGGATGGAGGCAGAGGAGTCCTGAGTCCTGCCTTCAGATTCCAGCTGGGACACTCCCCCTGGATCACAGGAACGCCAGAGCTGCCTCGGGCACTGCACTGCCCACGCCTTAAAGGTGACAATCCCAAGGTCTTATTCCCGACGCATCCAAAGCCCGTTCCCTGCGGCTGGAAGCACCGAGGGCTCATCCTGGACGCGCTGGGCCCCAACGCTCAGCGCTGGCTCCTTCCCCTCTCCTTTCGTGCAGCCCCAGCCTGCAGAGCCATTCCTGGCTGGAATCTCAGCTCGTTAAACCTGCGGCTCCGTATTTTTATTCTGTTTTTTTTTTAAGGAGAGAGGGAGGCAGCGGATTTGCTGGAGTTTGTTTGACCTAGTTAAGGGAAGTCTCAGCTCGCCTCAGGCAGGTAATTAATTTGTCCACACTTCCCCCTGCTCCCGGCGTGGTGCTCGCTGCCAGGCTCTCCTGCAGGTGAGGATGAGGCTCCGCAGCTCCCAGAATTCCTGCCTGGATTTGCAGCTGTGAGAGGAGCGGCAGCAGGAGAGCTCCAGATGGTGCTGGTTGGAGGCCTCGGCGGCTGAGCGGGGATGATGGAAAGGATGGAAAGGATGGAAAGGATGGAAAGGATGGAAAGCTGCCCCTGTCGCTCTGCCTCTGGCAGGAGCTGCCGCTCCGTGGCACTTCCAGGGGGCCGGCAGGGCTGCATTCGAGGGTATTTCTGCCTCCGAAGGAAGCTCCTGGCGAATTCCTTCTGTGCTGCTCATTCCCAGCTCACAGGGGATCAGCCTGGGGTGAAGGCGATGGGGTCGGTCCCTGTCCCTACTCCTGGGTCAGGTTATTGATCCCAAGGTGGCACCAACCCCACCCCCTGCTCCTTTCAAATTCCTTCTGTGTTGCTCATTCCCAACTCAGCCCCAGCTCCCTGTCCCCATCCCATGGCCAGGACAGGTGACGCCAAGGGGACACCAACCCCACCAGCTGCTCCTTCCATGCTGTTCATTCCCAGCTCACAGGGCATCAGCCTGGGGTGAAGGCGATGGGGTCGGTCCCTGTCCCTACTCCGGGGACAGGTTATTGATCCCAAGGTGGCACCAACCCCACCTCCTGCTCCTTCTGCATTGCTCAGCCCCAGCTCCCTGTCCCTGTCCCCATGGCCAGGACAGGTGACACCAAGGGGACACCAACCCCACCAGCTGCTCCTCTCAAGCTCCTTCTGTGTCACTCAGCCCCAGGTCACCAGGAGCATCACCCTGGGGTGAAAATGATGGTGCTGGTCCCTGTTCTGTCCCTGCTGCTGGCACAGGTCATTCCAAGGTGACACCAACCCCACCAGCTGCTCCTCTCCAGCCCCTTCTGTGCTGCTCAGCCCCAGCTCAGCAGGAGATCAGCCTGGGGTGAAGGTGATGGGGTTGGTCCCTGCTCCTGTCCCCATTTGCCAGGTGACACCAAAGTGACCAACCCCGCCAGCTGCTCCTTGCACACTCTTTCTGTCCTGCTCATTCCCAGCTCACCAGGAGATCACCCTGGAGTGAAGGTGATGGGGTCGGTCCCTGTTCCTGTCCCCTTCCAGGACAGGTGACACCAACCCCGCCAGCTGCTCCTTGCCAGCTCCTTCTGTGTTGCTCATTCCCAGCTCACCAGGAGCACCAGCCTGGGGTGAAGGTGATGGGGTTGGTCCCTGCTCCTGCCCCGACTTGGGACGGGTGACACCAAGGTGACACCCAACCCCACCAGCTGCTCCTTGCAAGCTCCTTCTGTGTTGCTCATTCCCGGCTCACAGGAGCATCACCCTGGGGTGAAGGTGATGGGGCTGGGCCCTGTCCCCGTTTGCCAGGTGACACCAAGGTGACACCAACCCCACCAGCTGCTCCTTCTGCATTGCTCAGCCCCAGCTCACAGGAGCATCACCCTGGGGTGAAGATGGTGCTGCTGCTCCCTGTTCTTGTCCCCATGACCAGGACAGTTTATCCCAAGGTGACACCAACCCCATCCCCTGCTCCTTTCAAATTCCTTCTGTGCTGCTCAGCCCCAGCTCAGCCCCAGCTCCCTGTCCCCATTTGCCAGGACAGGTGACACCAAGGTGACACCGACCCCACCAGCTGCTCAGGAGATGCGAACCCCTCCTCTCCCAGCCCCCAGAGCTGGGCGATTTTGTCCCCGATGCCCGTCCTGCTCCAGGCTCTGCGTTTTGGCAGCTCAGCCCTGCACCTTGGCGCTTCATTTTTAGCAAAGCATCGAACGCGGTGGGCACGGGGCCAAGCCGCGGTGGCAGGGAGGTGACAGTCACCCTTCCAATGACAATAACTCGGCTTCAGGCTCAGAATCGAGGTCTTTGTGGAGCCCAGTTGGGGGGGAAAAAATCAAATTTTTAATATTTAAGCCTCTGGTGTAGGAAATTCTTGTTTGCCCAAACTGATGTGGTTGCCACAGGTGTGGAATCATTGGTTCCCGAATTTATTCATCCCCGCTCTTCCCCCCATCCCGTTGGAATAGAGGGATGTTCCGCAGGCTAAAAAGTCCCTGGGGTTTTTTTTTTTAACCTGGAAATCCTGAGCTGACAGAAAGGTGGACCCCAAACTCCTGTCTGGCTTAAATGGTAGCACTGAAAGAGAAAAGAAAAGAGAAATTTTCTTGGTGGCTGCGAGGATCTCTGGAAGAGAAGATTGAATTTAATGAGGAATCATTAAGAGGGATAAATAACATAAAACTGAGACTTCTGTGACCTGACCCAGCATGAAAATTGTTCAGTGAGGTTTTTTGAATTGGTTTTTTTTTCATTGTTTGCTTTCCTTGATTCTCCTTGTTCCTGATGGGGTTGAAGGGCTTTGAAAGCGGATTAAAATGGAGATAACTTTGATAAAAAAGTTAAGGAATCAATGCAGCAGATGCAAGGAAAAGAGCAATTAGGACACTGCACTTCCAGCTGGGAGCAGCATTCCTTGGTCAGCAGCTCAGGGGCTTTGTCCCGTTTGAAATTATCGGAATTGCAGATTTTGGTGATCCAGAATCCCGAGAGAGAGATCCCGGAATCATGGAATGGTTTGGCTCGGAATGGTGCCTAAAATCCCTTCTGGCCCCGTGCCGTGGGCAGGAACACTTTTCCCTGTCCCAGGTTGTTGCATCCAGCCTGGCCCTGGACACCGATGATTTTCCTGGGGTTCGTTTTAGGGATGTGACCCTGGAGCTTCAGCTCCGGGATAATGGGAATGGGGGATGGTTTTTATCCCACCTCCCTGGAACTTGGCTTTTTTTTTTTTTCTCCCCCACATGGATCCCACACGGATCAGGGATGGGATCCCACATGGAGAAGGGAAGGGATCAAGGATGGGATCCCACATGGAGCAGGGTTGGGATCCCACATGGAGCAGGGATGGAAGCAGGGATGGGATCCCACATGGAGAAGGGAAGGGATCAAGGATGGGATCCCACATGGAGCAGGAATGGGATCCTACATAGAGCAGGGATGGGATCCTACATGGAGCAGGGCTGGGATCCCACATGGAGCAGGGATGGGAGCAGGGATGGGATCCCACATGGAGCAGGGATGGGCTCCTACATGGAGCAGGGCTGGGATCCCACATGGAGCAGGGATGGGATCCCACATGGAGCAGGAACGGTGGCAGGTTCCATCCAGCCTGGCCCTGGACACGGGTGGTTTTCCTGGGGTTCATTTTGCGGATGTGACCCTGGAGCTTCAGCTCCAGGATAATGGGAACGGGGGATATTATGGGGGATATTTTTTATCCCGCTTCCCTGGAACTTGGCCTTTTTTTTTTCTTTTCCCCAGTGAAAAAAATCATCTTGAAAAGTGCAGCATCATTTTTTTTAAGTGGAGAAAAAGCTGGAATAAAGAGAATCCTTTGATTTATGTGGTGGTGCCAGAGATCCTAATGGACATCAGAGGACAGGGAATATTTGTTTAATGCACCCTTGGATCATTTCAGTGCCGATGCTGGGAAGCACGGGGCCGTTTTTCTGGAATTTGTTGTGTTTTGGGGAAAAGCAGCACTGCTGGTGTTGCTGGAAAAGGGAAGGCGTTTGGGAAGCTTTGGGAAAGGCAGGAGTGGGGAGATGTCCGGGAGAAGGGGCAGGAGAGGGGTCACAGTGCTGGGAATCGCGAAGACGGGAATGATGGATTAATGGGAGCTGAGCAGGGAATCCAGCAGAGCTCTGAGAGCCGCAGCTCTGGGGACATTTGGATAAATACAGAATTTTTTAAGCTTTGAATCCCCCCAGAACTGACATTTCTCGGGGAGGTTCCAGCATTCCCAACCCATCCGTGCTGGCAGCAGCAGGAGGGGAATTCCCAGACACCTCCTCCCTCCCCGGGAATGGGAATGGGATCCTGCTGGGGCAGGCGCTGCTGCCGGAGTCCGTTCAGCCCCTTCGGGAGCTGATTCCTGGCTTTCGTTTCCTCTCCCAAAATCCACCCCGGCGTTGTTGTGGCTGCCCAGCCCCCGGGTGGTGTTGGAGCCTTTTTGGGATTGGGAGGAAGCAGGGGGAGAAATTCCCGACATTTTCGTGTTCACGTGCCTCGGATTTATGAATCAGCGCTTCTCACTCTGGGATGTGTCAGTGGGGTTCCCTTCCCTCCCAACACCCCCTTCCCAGCACCATCCCCTGATTCCCAACTGGCACGGCTCAGGACGAGGGAAAAAAATACAGGAAAAAAGAGAAGGGAGAGCTCCAGAAGTCCTGGAAAAAGTTTGGAAGCTGCGAGGTTTTAAGCGTGAAGCAGTTCGGGATTTAGGGGTGGTGATTTGTCTGCTCCTTGGGGTTTTCTCTCACCCCATCATCATCCGCTTCCCAACACCATCCCCTGATTCTGAACAACTGGCATGGCTCAGGATGAGGGAAAAAAATAAAGGAAAAAATAAAGGAAAAAGATAAAGGAAAAAAATAAAGGAAATAAGATAGAGGAGAGCTCCAGAACTCCTGGAAAAGGTTTGGAAGCTGCGAGGTTTTAAGCGTGAAGCAGTTCGGGATTTAGGGGTGATTATTTGTCTGCTCCTTGGGGTTTTCTCTCGTGGCTTTTGAGGATTTAGGGTCACGTTTTCTTGGGGCCGGGGCTGTTAAAGGAAAGCGGGACTCTCCCAGAGCTCCAGGAACGGAACGGGGCCTTTAAGGGCAGCAGCGTTAGGATATTCTGGGGAAGCGCTGAGTTTGCAGCTTTCAGATCAATCTCGGGCAGAGCAGCTCCGAGTGACACCACTGGAATGTGATCCCTGCCGCTGGAATGTGATCCCTGCCGCTGGAATGTGATCCCTGCCCGTGTCCTGTTCAGGGAGATGCTGCGGGGTTTTACCCCTGCCGGGAGGGAATCAGCAAGGGAGGAGTTGCCACGTTCAGGATCTTGCTCTGAGCCCTTGGCAGGGGAGAGCTGGTGATGGGATCGCTCAGGTCTGTGCACACCCAGGTGTGCGGATCCGCCTTAAGCGGAATCATGGAGTCAGGGAATGGTTTGGGCGGGAAGGGACCGCAGAGCTCATCCTGTTCCACCCCCAGGGACACCTCCCACCGTCCCAGGCTGCTCCCAGCTCCATCCAGCCTGGCCTTGGGCACTGCCAGGGATCCAGGGGCAGCCACAGCTTCTCTGGGAATTCCATCCCACCACCCTCACAGAGAGGAATTCCTTCCCAATATCCCATCTAAATCCATTCTTCATCAGCTTAAAGCCCATTCCCTGTGTCCTGTCCCTCCAGCCCTTGTCCCCAGTCCCTCTCCAGCTCTCCTGGAGCCCCTTCAGGCCCTGCAAGGGGCTCTGAGGTCTGAAAAGCAGCCCCGGCACTGCCTGGGATGGGCGACAGTGCCAGGCCCGGCTCTGGGGACACCAGCGGGATGTTTGGGATGTTTGGGATGTTTGGGATGTTTGGGATGTCCCTCAGCACCAGGGGGAGCAGAGCCCTGTGGGCACAGCCCCGCCTGGCACAGCCCGAAAGCAAATCCGTGGCTCCGAGGTACAGCTGGCACTGGGAACTGATCCCCAGGCCAGGAAAAGGGATTGCCTTGGAAATGTGTCCTGGAGCTCCCGGCTGGGCAGTCTGAGAGCAGGGATGGGATCCTGCATGGAGCAGGGGTGGGATCCCACACGGAGGAGAGATGGGATCCGGGATGGGATCAGGGATGGGATCCCACAAGGAACAGGGATGGAATCAGGGATGAGATCAGGGATGGGATCCCATACGGAGCAGGGATGGGATCAGGGATGGGATCCCACATGGAGCAGGATGGGATCCAGAATAGGATCAGGGATGGGATCCCACACGGAGCAGGGATGGGATCCGGTATGGGATCTGGGATGGGTCAGGGATGGAATCCCACACGGAGCAGGGACGGGATCAGGGATGGGATCAGGGATGGGATCCCACACGGAGCAGGGATGGGATCAGGGATGGGATCAGGGATGGGATCAGGGATGGGATCAGGGATGGGATCCCACATGGAGCAGGGTTGGGATCAGGGATGGGATCAGGGATGGGATCCCACACGGAGCAGGGCTGGCAGCAGTAGCCGGCGCTCGCTTTGTGCTGCTTGAACATTTCCCACACCGCGGCTTTAAGTGCAGCTTCCTGTTAATTGGCCTAATTAGGCGGGGAACGGAGGTGTATCCTAAGCAGGACTAACAGCCGAAAAAAGGCTTTTCCTTCTGAGCCCTGTAGCTGCTGCTCCCGCCCGGAATCACCGGGCTCACGGCTGATTTTCCAGCCGCCACAAACCCGTGCCAAATCCCGGCCGGAGCCATCCCGAAACAGAAATCACTCGGGAGAATCCGAGCCTTAATCTCGAGTTTAATCTCCTTGTGTGAGGCAGACACCGCTGCTCACCCACCCACGGCTCGGGCTTTAATCCGGGCTCTTCCCAGCCCCGATTTGTGGCGACTCCGACACTTGAAACCCTCGGCAAGCAGAAATTCCCGCGGCCGCTCCTTCCCTGAGCGCCGCTTGCCGCTTTTGTGCCGCCGATAACCCGGGGGAAGCCTGGGGATTATCCTGAGCGCTCTGAAAACAAGAGCGGCTGTCTCCCCTCGGCAAAGGGAAAAGGATTAACTCCTTGCTGGAAGCAAATTAATTCCCCCAAAACATCATCAGCTCACCTCCAGCGGGTCACCGAGGGGTGATGGAGCGGCTCAGCGGCTCCGTGACCCCGCTGCTCCTTTTTCTTTGTGTCTGGAAGCAAAATTCTGCCGGCCCACACCAAAATTTCTGGGCTCAGCCACCGCTGGGATGTGGGTTCGCTTTAAAAATAAAAATAAAAAATAAAAGTTTTCAAAAAATTAATTGGATCGAGTTTTCGAAGTCCCACTGGTTGAATCTTGAGGTGGCTTGCTTTTAAAAATCGAAATAATAATTAAAAAAAGGAATTGGATTAAGTTTTCAAAGGCCCACTGGTTGAATCTTGACGTGACAATCTTCCCTCGGCAAAGGAAAAGGATTAACTCCTTGCTGGAAGCAAATTAATTCCCCCAAAGCATCATCAGCTCACCTCCAGCGGGTCACCGAGGGGTGATGGAGCGGCTCAGCGGCTCCGTGACCCTGCTGCTCCTTTCTTTTTTTTTGTGTGTCTGGAAATAAAATTCTGCCCGCCCACACCAAAATTTCTAGGGTCAGCCACTGCTGGGATATGGGTTCGCTTTTAAAATAAAAAGAAAATTAAAACTAAAATTAAAATTAGAATTAAAATTAAAATTAGAATTAGAATTAAAATTAAAATTTAAATTAGAATTAGAATTAGAATTAGAATTAGAATTAGAATTAAAATTAAAATTAAAATTAAAATTTAAATTAAAATAAAGAATCAGATTGGGTTTTCCAAGGCCCGCTGGTTGAATTTTGAGGTGGCAAGTGAGGCAAAGATATCATTATCCCTGTCAAAGTGCTGCTCCCTGGAAAACCTACAGGAATTTTTTTCCCTGCCCTTGGGAAGGCCTGGGATTCTGGAGGGGGCTCGGCCGGTAGTTTTGAAGGTTTGAGGAATCCCGAAACTCCCCAGGAAGGATCAGCTTTGCTGCTGCTCAGCTTTCCCAAGGAAATCCCATCCCCGCGTTTGCTTCCAGCGCGGTTCCACGAGCTCCCCGCATCCCAGCGTTTCTGCGGGGGGGTTGTCGATAGGGACGAACCCTCCTCTCCTTGGATTCGTTTTTTCCCTGTTTTCCCATTTTTCCCAGCCCTGGCCAGGGCGGGAGGAGGTTTTTCCCCGGAGTCAGGAGGGGCTCAGTCCATGGGGTCGATGGATTTCGGGGCTGTGAACACAAAACTGCTCCGGGAACATCGCGGGGAAGGGAAGGGCTTTGGATCCTTCCCGGATCTGCCGGGCTGGGTCCAGGCTGGGATTAACAAAGCCTGGGGGCTCCGGGGTCACCGCAGGGCTGCTCGGAGGGAAAAACGGGAGATCGGCGTGGCCTGGGCAGGGGATGCCGTGGGGAACCCCAGCTGGGAATCCTAAAGTTGGCTTTTGGTTGGGAGTTCGTGCGCTGGATCAGACACAAAACATCGGCACAGGGGTGTTTTATAGAGCTAATTCTAGATATTATTTATGACATAAATTGATACATTTATAGTATATATTATGTATTTTATAATTATGCTATATAATAGAAATGTGTGTTCTATATTTTGTTTTATATTCTGTATTTTATATTTTATATTCTATATTTTATGTTTTATGATTATGCTATATAATGTAAATTTATATATTTATATTACATTTATATGTTATATATTGTATATTATATATTATATATTATGTATTATATATTATGTATAATATATTATATAACACATGTTATATATTACGTATTACACATTATATAATACATAAGACGTTATATATTATGTATTATGTATTATATATTATATACTACATGTTCTATATTATATATTGAATATTATATATTAAATACTAAATATTATATAATATGTATTTCATATTATATATTAGATATTCTATTTTCTATTTTAGATTTTAAAATATTACTATCTAATATAAATTTATATATTTCTAATATATGTTATGTATTTTATTATTATACTATATAATATAAATACATATTTTACATTTTATATTTTATATTCTGTATTTTATAATTATGCTACATAATAGAAATTTATAGATTTATATGATATAGTGTATTTTATAATTATACTATATATGGTATTATATATTATTATATAAGTATGTAATTATTCTATATTTTATATATTAGTGTATTATTATATAGTAAATTTTGGAAATATATTATATAATACAATATATTTGATTGTGTTATATGATATATAATATATAGTATATAAAATATAATATATACTATGCAATATATAATATATAATATATAGTATATAATATAATATATAATATATAATATATAATATATAATATATAACACTGTATTTCTTATAGCACACTGCTATAAATAACATTATATCTCTAAGGTCTAATACATAAAACCCAAAAATTATGAAATATAAAATATTAAATATGAAATAAAATATAAACCCATAAAATATAAAACTATAAAAATAAGGATGCTGTCTGAGGAAGTGGCTGATGCACCCACAGTGCATAGCACAGGCACAAATGGATCGAACAGTCCGTATTTATTTAAATAAACGCAATTCCAGGGTCACTGAGGTGGGAAAAGCCCCCCAAGGTCACCGAGTCCACCCCGTGCCCCATCCCCACCTCGTCCCCAGCGCCGAGCACTCAGTGCCACCTCCAGGAATTCCTTGGGCACCTCCAGGGATGGGCACTCCAAACCTCCCTGGGCAATTCCAATCCCTGACCATCCTTTCCATGGGGAAATTCCTGCTGATGTCCACCCTGAGCCTCCCCTGGCCCAGCCTGAGGCCGTTCCCTCTCCTCCTGTCCCTGTTCCCTGGGAGCAGAGCCTGATTTCCCCCCAGTTCCCCCCGGGAATATCTGTGGGATGAGCCCCTGGCCCGGAGCAGCATCCAGGGCTGGTCGGGGCCCCTTCAGGCCGGGATTTTTGGGAACATCCCTTGCCGTGTCCCGTATCCAAGCCCTGCTCCCGGCGGTGCCTTTTCTCCCTGTTTTTAGCACCTGGGGAAGGACGCGGACTCGGGCTGGTGGAGGGAAGCGAGCTCCAAGTGGGAGCAGGAGGGATGAAACCAAACCCCGTCCTGGCTGGAAAACAAACAAAAAGCGGCTTAAAAAGCCAAAAAAGAGAGCGAGAGCTTTGCAGGCCCTGCCCAGATGGTCACCGCAGGGTCCCGTGGGGAGCAGGGATGGAAATCAGGGAAATAACGGGATTTTAATGCCTGCGATCATCACCACCCTGTCACATCCGCGCTGCGGAGAACAATCAACAGCTGACTCTGATGGGACATTTCGCCGTTGCCATTGGAAACGTTCGCGGCTCCTTCCAAAAACCCCGAGCCGGGGGGAAGGATGCGAACGCACGAGATTCCTGCTCGCTTTCCAGCAGGGATTTATGGTTTTTTTGGTTTTTTTTTTTCCCTGGGTTCATTTAAGGATAAAAGCAGGCGATGATTGATCGGGGGCAAAGTGGCTCCATCTGGCTCGGGAATCCGACCGTTTCCTCCGCTTTCCCAGGTAGTTGTCCCGGTGAAGGAGCTCAGTTCTCTCCCTGAAATAGAATTTTATATTTGTGAGAAGGGCTGAAAAAATCCCCCGTGCTTTCAGCAGAGCTCCGCGGCGGTGATACAGAAACAGTTTTAATTGCAGCCCTCTGCTCTCACCAGCCTTTCATCCACGTGCTCCGCTTTTTCTGCATCCTTAAAAGACTCCTTTTGGATGTCTCGTGGCAGGGATGACTCATCTCACCTGACACGGGGAGGGAGAAAACCGGAGCCTGCTTTTCTCCCTGCCTCCTTTCCCTCTGATCTCGGGATTTATCATTCCTCTGCTGCCTTTAAAGCCCCAGCGCCGCCTCGATTATTCCACGAGGAGAAGAAAACAACAACCCCCAGGGTCGGGTGGGGGACGCGAGGGGGGAGGAAGGAGGAGGCAGCGCGGTCCTGGCAGGGGTTTGGGGCTGCTCGTGGGGTTTAGGGTCAGGTTTGGTTTTGTCCTTCTGTTTATACCCCTCAAGTGTCCCAAGAAAACCCAGAGGAAGGGAAGGGAAAGGGGGAAAAAGGGGAAAAGGGGAAAAGGGGAAGGGAAGGTGCGGCAAGGCGCGGAGAAGGAAAGGAAAGGAAAGGAAAGGAAAGGAAAGGAAAGGAAAGGAAAGGAAAAGGAAAGGAAAGGAAAGGAAAGGAAAGGAAAGGAAAGGAAAGGAAAGGAAAGGAAAGGAAAGGAAAGGAAAGGAAAGGAAAGGAAAGGAAAGGAAAGGAAAGGAAAGGAAAGGAAAGGAAAGGAAAGGGAAGGGAAAGGGAAGGGAAGGGAAGGGAAGGGCAAAGAAAAGGAAAGGGTGTGTTCAGAATTAATCCATTTTTTCCCCTCCCAAACTCCAAGCATTGCAAGTCTCTTGCGGGGAATCACAAAGAGTTGGAGCGGGAAGGGACCTTTTAAGGGCCGTTTAGTCCAAACCCCTCCGTGAGCAGGGACACCTTCCCCTGAACCCCTAAACCGGGTTCTCAGAGCCTCGCCCAACCTGGCCCTGAATTTTTCCAGGGATGGGGCAGCCGCAGCTTCTCGGGGCATCCTGTGCCAGTTCTGACCCCCCTCATCACAAACACCCTCTTCCTTGGATATTTCCAGGGATGGGACATCCCGCGCCAGCCTTTGACCACCCTCACTGTAAAAAAAACCCACCAAACTCCTCTTTACCTTTTCACCAAAATCCCCCCAAACTGCTGCTGTGCCCCGCCCCCACAGCTCGAGCTGCTGGCAGACAAAAATGTGTATTTTCATTCCTCCCCCCACTTCACCTGACCTCTTTCGGTTCATGCTCCTGTGGCCTGAGCGCTGAAACGACCCCCAAAATCCCGAAATATCCCTGTCCTGAGGAGCCTCCGGCCCCAGGCCGGTGACCTCAGCGCCGCTGCGGTGACAGTGGCACCTTCCCGGGGGGACATCCGGCTCTCGGGCGCCCGAACAACCCCGGGGTTTCAAATTCCCTCTCCTCCCTCTCCTGAGCGCCTCGGAATGATCCCTTCGAGTCCCTGCCCCGGGCTGAGTCGGGCTGGCTGCGAGGGAATTGTTGGAATGTTCGGGGGAAGGCTGTGGTTAATTAGTGCTTCATTAGTGCTCGGTGTTGTTTTATGGCCTGGGGGTGGCCCGGGATGCTCCAGCTCCTATTTCCGGGATCCCAAGCAGCCCAAATTCACCTGGGAATTGTCACAGGCTGCCCCTGTCCCCGGGGTAGGGGTGAGGTGGCTTTGGAGCAGCTTTTTGGGTGGAATTTGGGATGGATTCCTTCCCTTTGAATTCCAGAATGGGAATTTGGGATGGATTCCTTCCCTTTGAACTCCAAAACTGGAATTCAGGGTGGATTCCTTCCCTTTGAACTCCAGAACGGGAATTCGGGATGGATTCCTTCCCTTTGAACTCCAGAACTGGAATTCGGGATGGATTCCTTCCCTTTGAATTCCAGAACGGGAATTCGGGATGGATTCCTTCCCCTTGAACTCCAGAACTGGAATTTGGGATGGATTCCTTCCCTTTGAACTCCAGAACGGGAATTCGGGATGGATTCCTTCCCTTTGAATTCCAGAACTGGAATTCGGGATGGATTCCTTCCCTTTGAACTCCAGAACGGGAATTCGGGATGGATTCCTTCCCTTTGAATTCCAGAACTGGAATTCGGGATGGATTCCTTCCCTTTGAACTCCAGAACGGGAATTCGGGATGGATTCCTTCCCTTTGAACTCCAGAACTGGAATTTGGGATGGATTCCTTCCCTTTGAACTCCAGAACTGGAATTCGGGATGGATTCCTTCCCCTTGAACTCCAGAATGGGAATTCGGGATGGGAGGGGACTTGTCATCACCTGGGCCATCTTGCACTGGGAAAAGCCACAAAATCGCACCAAAACTGCAGGAAAACCAACAAAAATCCTCTCCAGCAGCATTTTTTTAGCGCTGGAGAATGGAGGCTTTGCTTTATTCTGGCCAGGATAAACAGAAATCGTTTCATCCTCGCATGGCCTGGGTTGTGCAGGGAAAATCATCCCATCCATGGGATTTATCCCAAATTTATCCAGGCAGAACCCGGGGAAATTCCCTGGTTCAATGCCCGCAGGTCCCAAATGACCCAGTTCGTACATTTGGGTTCCTGTTGGTTGTTGATAATTTCGGCTTTCATTTCGTTTTTCATTGAACTGAATTCCCCGTTGCTCCCAACCATGAAATATTTGGGGCAAAGAGCCCCAAATTATTATTTGTTATTCACCTCTGCCAGAAATTCCTAAATTTTGCATAAATTCACCCTGGGCTTGCAAGAAGAGCTGCTGGGGGGAGTGAAACCCCTCAGGCCTCGCCCAGGGAGCAGAATCCTTTGAGGAGAATCTTCCATTCCCTCCCCCCCGGGCAAGGATGAACAAAAAACCTCTAAAAATCAGCTAAAAATTGAAAAATTTGTGCCATTTCCAACACTGGGAGCGGGATCTCCTGGAATATTGGAGCCTCAAACCCTCTGGAGCAGGAGAGGGCCAGAGTCGCAGGAAAATTTTGGCTCTTTGCACCTCTGGCACTGATTAAGGACCTTAAAAATAACAGCTTATTTATAATTTATTTATTTCAAATCGATTCAAAATGATTTATAATTTATTTATTTCAAATCAATTAAAAATGATTAATAATTTATTTATTTCAAGTTGATTCCAATGATTTATAATTGATTTATTTCAAATAAATTCAAAATTATTTATAATTTATTTATTTCGAATGGATTCAAATGATTTGCAATCGATTTATGTAAAATCAATTCAAAATTATTTGTAATTTATTTATTTCGAATCGATTCGAAATTATTTATTTCATGATTAAAAATGAAAATCGATGTAAAATTCCTTTATTTAAATTGGAAAACTTTGTGGCTGTTTGTTCTCCTTTATTCCCACTGCTCCCGGCTGAATTCATCCTGGAGTGGTGTCCGTGTCTCTTCCCTGATCATCCTGCCCCAAACGATGGATTTTTCCATGGAAATCCTGCCCTGACCCCCTTTTTGCCCCTTTGATTTGCACTTTTTTATGTGGAGTGCCTCCTCTCAGTTGATTTCAGAAGTCCCAGCAACCATTTCAATTAAAGGTTTGAATTTTAAATTCAGTTAAAGGCTCGAATTTAAGGTTTTGAAGCAAAAGTTGTGCTCTTTTCTGTTCCCCAGGTGGAAAGAGAGGGGGGAGGCCTCTCTGCTCGTCACAAAATCTCTTTTTTTGCAAGCCCAGAGTAAATTTATGCAAAATTTGGGCATTTCTGGCAGAGATTAACCACAGCTCTTCGCGCTGTTCCCCCACGTGTTTCATGGCTTGGGAGCAACGGGAAATTCAGTTAAACGGAGAAATAAAACGCCAGCTGAAATTGCAACAATTGGAGTTCCCTCAGGGAGAAACTCGCGGAGCCAGGAGTGCGGCCCCGGCCACGAGGCTGTCGTAGGAACAATTATTAGAGTGTTAAATATTAAATGTTAAACATTAAAATATCCTTTGTCCTCTCGATTTGAGGGGAATCTGGGCTGGGGGTGAAGGAGGAGGATGAGCAGAGGGGTGGGAGAGGAAAAAAACAGGGAAGACGATAACGAGGTGTTCATTTACCTTCATTTTTAATTAACTCCTGCCTAATGAGGAGGAGAAGTTTTTTTCCAGTCCCTCTTCAGGGCATACTGGAGGTCCTGGCAGCTCCGAGGGAGGAATCCCGAGCCCCGGTGATTGATCCCGTGCGGATTAGGCTGGATCTTCCCGGGAGAACTGGAGCCAGGCCAAGGAAAGCTGCGCATTCCTCCGGGGCGGGGCGAGGCCGGGCAGGGCTTGTGTCCCTTGGTGTCCCCTGGGCTGTGGCACTGAGTTTGTGTCCCCTGGTGTCCCCTGGGCTGTGACACTGAGTTTGTGTCCTTTGGGCTGTGACACTGAGTTTGTGTCCCCTGGTGTCCCCTGGGCTGTGTGGGGGACTTGAGATTTTGGAGTTCAGAGCTGCTGGTGATGCCTGAGGTTTTAACTTTCATATTTTTCAAATCCTGCACTGCCCAGTGTGTAACTCTGGAGTTTCTTGTGGCCTGTTCATTTCTGCTCTCTGTGCCAGGCAGACACAACAAAGCCTCTCCGGGCCTGCTCTCCAAGGACACCCAGACCGTCCTGGGCCCAAAAGTATCAACCAAAAGCCTCTAAAGGGGGGCAAGCTGAGGGGAATGACATCATTAACTGAAGCTTTAATTGGAGAATTAACCCTGATATGCAAATGACCCAAACCTATAACAGTGTGAAGAACTCGTGAGCTGCCGTCCATCTCGGGGTCCATCTCGGCAGTGGCCTCTGGCTCCCCAGGGGGACCTTTGAAGGCCTTTCAAATAAATACCCACCTTTATTCCCTTCCTCCTGTCCACTCTCTGTTCCTAGGAGGCCTCTCAGGGCATCACTGGGAAGTCCCAGAGCCCACCTTGGGCACTCAGGGAAACCCCCCCGAGTTTAAAATGAACACAAAAAGTCACCTGGCAAAACTCTTCTCTCGTGTTCGACGTCGCTCTGAAACTTCTCTGAAGGCAGAGGTGTCGTCGAAGGTTTGCCGGGATTTCAACCAATTAACCCTAAGGAATATTTGCTAATAAATATTATTATTTAATAACAACAACAACAACAACAACAACAATAATAATAATAATAATAATAATAATAACAACAATAACATTAGGCTGGAGGACAGGCCGCTGTCCCAGGGGTGGGTGAGGAGCTCTGCAGCTCCTGCTGGGAGGGGAATTCCCTCTTAATCCTTTGGATGCTGGAGAAGGAACCCGTGGAAGGTCCTTGTTTGTGACCAGGACCCTCCCACCCTCCTGGAGAGCAGGGTTTCGGAGAGGCCGGGGGAGTTTTGGGTTAGTTTTGAGGATTTTTGCCAAACGGAGGCTGCGATGCTCCAGGAGAGCCCCTGCATAAGCACAGAGGCTCAAAATCCACACTGAGTCTGATTAAACAGCTTTTTATATTTTATTATAAAACTCAATGGGAATGCAGGGAAAAAAAAGCTGAAATTGCTGCGAAGTGTTTGGGTTTGTAACTTTTACAGCTTCCACGCTTTGGTTTGGAGCTGTCCCTGGCCCAGCCCTTTGATGGATGTGCGATTCCTGTTTGTGAATTCCCCATTTATTAATTCACCTGGCAGGGCTGGAGCCTCTGATGCCATCCTGTGCCGAGCTCCTTCACCTTTCCTTTCCTTTCCTTTCCTTTCCTTTCCTTTCCTTTCCTTTCCTTTCCTTTCCTTTCCTTTCCTTCCTTCCTCTCCTCTCCTCTCCTCTCCTCTCCTCTCCTCTCCTCTCCTCTCCTCTCCTCTCCTCTCCTCTCCTCTCCTCTCCTCTCCTCTCCTCTCCTCTCCTCTCCTCTCCTCTCCTCTCCTCTCCTCTCCTCTCCTCTCCTCTCCTCTCCTCTCCTCTCCTCTCCTCTCCTCTCCTCTCCTCTCCTCTCCTCTCCTCTCCTCTCCTCTCCTCTCCTCTCCTCTCCTCTCCTCTCCTCTCCTCTCCTCTCCTCCTCTCCTCTCCTCTCCTCTCCTCTCCTCTCCTCTCCTCTCCTCTCCTCTCCTCTCCTCTCCTCTCCTCTCCTCTCCTCTCCTCTCCTCTCCTCTCCTCTCCTCTCCTCTCCTCTCCTCTCCTCCTCTCCTCTCCTCTCCTCTCCTCTCCTCTCCTCTCCTCTCCTCTCCTCTCCTCTCCTCTCCTCTCCTCTCCTCTCCTCTCCTCTCCTCTCCTCTCCTCTCCTCTCCTCTCCTCTCCTCTCCTCTCCTCTCCTCTCCTCTCCTCTCCTCTCCTCTCCTCTCCTCTCCTCTCCTCTCCTCTCCTCTCCTCTCCTCTCCTCTCCTCTCCTCTCCTCTCCTCTCCTCTCCTCTCCTCTCCTCTCCTCTCCTCTCCTCTCCTCTCCTCTCCTCTCCTCTCCTTTCCTTTCCTTTCCTTTCCTTTCCCCCTACACATTAGGGAATGAACAGTGCCCGTGGGGAAGGGTTTTTTGGGATAGCGCAGCCTCCAGAATTCCGTGCTGAGTGTGTTTTGTTGGGACAGAGGGCACTTGAGGGGTGTAAACAGAGGGACAGGATGGACCCGACCAGGAGAACTCCAAAAGCTCCCCACAACCCCTCAGCAGGAGCCGGGACAGTCTGGCCCGCGGAAGGCTCCTGTGGGAGAGCAGGAACTGATGGATTTGCTGGCAGGGAATGGCTGAGTTTTGTGGAAAACCGTGTGGGAATGGAGCTCCAAGGACGGGTTTGCATCAGCAGAGCTGGGGAGGGAGGATGGGGCTGGGGGTGCCGGTCGGGCTGTGCCTCCCGCATCCAAATCATGGAATTGTGGAACGTCCTGAACAGAGATCACGGATTCCAGCCCCAGGCCCTGCCCAGACACCCCAAATCCCACCCTGGGCATCCCTGGCAGCGCTGCCCAAACGCTCCTGGAGCTCTGGCAGCCTCGGGGCCGTGCCCATTCCCTGGGGAGCCTGGGCAGTGCCCAGCACCCTCTGGGGGAAGAACCTTTCCCTGAGCTCCAGCCTGAGCCTGCCCTGGCCCAGCTCCAGCCGTTCCCTGGGTGCTGTCCCTGTCCCAGGGAGCAGAGATCGGAGCTGCAGGGATGCAGAGTCCTCCAGGTGATCCCAGCCCGTCCCGCAGCCCTTTGTCCCGGATCCCTCGGGCTGGAATCCCTCCCTGCTGTGTGCGGGGGGACGGGAACACAACTCCGGGAACGCAACTCCGTGTGTGAGCGAGGTCAAACCCCACAGAAAAGCCCCAAACCTCAGCTCTGCCGTGCCCGGGATCCTTCCCGGCCTCTTCCAGGCACTTTTCCATCCTGTGCTGGCACCACACGATGCCCTTGGATGCCCAGGAAGGGCCTGACCCTCCAGACCCGGGGCAGATCTGTTGATGTGGCTGTCACACTTCCCTCCTTCCCTCACGTTTCCCAGGGCTTGTTTTGGTTTCTCTCATTTCTTCTACGTGTTTTTTTTTCCCAATTTTTTTCCTCCTCTCCTGAAATTGGAGTCGGGATTGGGGGACAGGAATTGGAATCCCGAGGCTCTGGCAGATGCAGGCTCCCTCCTTCCCTCGCGTTTCCCAGGGCTTGTTTTGGTTTCTCTCATTTCTTCCACGTTGTTTTTTTTCCAATTTTTTTCCTCCTCTCCTGAAATTGGAATCGGGATTGGGGACAGGAATTGGAATCCCGAGGCTCTGGCAGATGCAGGCTCCGGACGGGTTCGGGTTCGCTCCCTCTGCTGCTCCAGCAGACGGAAACAAAAGGCAAGAGGGGCTGAATGAAATCCACAGGGGTTCAGCGTTCAGAGCTGGCAGCTCCGCCTGGCCGAGGACTTCTGCGTTCTCCACGTTTCTCCCGATTTTCCAGTTTTTCCTGGCCACGGACCTGACCTCCGGCTCACTTTTCCCGCTCTCCGCTCATCCCCTCACGCTGTAAAACCTGGCCCGGGGCAGCGGGGGGTGAAATGCGACCTCCCCAATTCCCTCCCAGCAGGGGACGTGTCCCAGGGCTGCCCATCCATCCTTTCCCTCCCTCCTTTCCAGCTGTGCCGGCCATTCCCGGCCAGCCGGGGCTGTCCCGTGCCGCGGGATGCAGCTGGAATTCTTCCCCAGCTGGAACGATTCCCTCCTGGCGGTGCAGGGTGAGAGATTTAAAGGCTGCTCAGAGATTTGTTTCCGACTGAAGTTGATCCAAACCGGGCTGGGGGAAGCTCCAATCCCGGATTTTCAGCCCGGAGAGGAGGGAAAACATTCCCTGCGCTCCCAGGAGTGACCACGAGCTGTCACCTTTTTGGGATTGGTGGGAAAGGCGCTGTCCCCTTCCAGAGGGGAGCAGCCAAAAGCATCGCTCCGTGATTTCCACGCATGGAATGAGCGGTGCCAGGGGAAAAGAACCAGGAAAACTCCTCCTGTCTGTGTCCCAGAATTTGGGACTTTAGGGAAAAACCAGGAAAACCCCTCCTGTCTGTGTCCCGGAGTTTGAGGTTTTAGGGGAAAAAAACCAGGAAAAAACCCCTCCTCTCCGTGTCCCAGAGTTTGGGGCTTTTGGGGGAAAAAAAACCAGGAAAAACCTCTCCTTTTTGTGTCCCACAGTTTGGGGTTTTAGGGGAAAAAACCCAGGAAAACCCCTCCTGTCTGTGTCCCGGAGTTTGGAGATTTTGGGGAAAAAAAACAGGAAAATCCCTCCTGTCTGTGTCCCAGAGTTTGGAATTTTAGGGAAATAAAAACAGGAAAAACCTCTCCTGTCTGTGTCCCACAGTTTGGGGTTTTGGAGGAAAAAAATCAGGAAAAACCTCTCCTGTCTGTGTCCTGGATTTTGGAATTTTAGGGGAAAAAAAGCCAGGAAAACCCCTCCTGTCTGTGTCCCAGAGTTTGGAATTTTAGGGAAATAAAAACAGGAAAAACCTCTCCTGTCTGTTTCCTGGAGTTTGGGGCTTTGCGTATCCAAGGAAGGGCCACGGGGACATTTTCGTGTCCCCTTCTGAGCACCCCGAGGCTTTCCCAGGTGTTTTCCCAGTTTTTTTTAGATTCCCGGCTTTCCTGCCCCACACCCTCTCCCACCTGTGCCTCATTCCCTCCCTAATTAACCGTGGGCCCGTTAATTGCCCTGTGTTAATGCAGGCTGTGAATAGAAATCGAAACCGTCCCTTCCAGAGCCCAAATCTTTCCCTTTTCTCCCCGGTGCCTGAGCTGGAGCTGAGCTCCCTCCGCTCATCCCGATCCATCCCTGCTTTAAACCAGCCCTGGACTGGCGCTGTTTTCCCCACGGACGAGTAGAGAAACGACACGAAGTCCAGGCTCAGGGATCGATGGATGATGATTTAATGAATTCTCAGAAAGCTTTTATATGTTCGTTCACAAATTGTATTAAGTGGCATAAGGTAATTGGTTTTTTGGCGTCCACCCCTAAGGGGATTGATCAAGTTCTAAGACACCCATCTCTGAATGTTTTTCTAGTTAGAACCGTAACAATTCTGCAAAAACAACCTGCAGCTGCAAGAAGTTTACAAAACTGTAACGTTGTTTTGAGTTATTTGCATGGGAAAGACAGAACTCTCACAAAAATGCCTCAGAGAGCCGGAAAATCTCTCTGCTAAAGCTTTTCAGTGTCCACACTGGATCCGTTCCCTCCTTTTCCACCGGAGCTCTGGACAATTCTTTCCTGCCGTTCTTGCCTCACCGTTGCTGTTTCTCCGCCTGCCCGTGGTGCGGCGCCTTTCGTTCGCGAGGGGCTGTTGTGGGGTTGGCGCTCGTTGCTCCTTCAGGACTGCGGCTTTGTTCCTCCTGCTGGTTTTCCACGCGGAGCTGGCCTTTCCCAGCAAAAACCCAGCTTAAAGGGGATTTTAAAGCTCAGTCTAAAGGGGATTTTGGGGGTTGAGAGTGCGCGCTTGCACTCAGCCTGGCCAATACTTCCTTTTATTCTTCATTTTTACTCCGCTTTTGGCCAACGTCTTCGTTTTCCGCCTGGGGAATGACGCCGGGTGTGGGACAAGGAGGTTTGGGATGGGTTAAACCCCAGCACTGGGGACTAAACCTGGTTTTAAGGGGGTTTTTAGGCAGTCCCGGAGCCCTGGGCACAGGTGAAGGATGCAGGGACAGATCCACGGCACGGAAAAGGTCCAGGAACTCTGTGGGATTGCACTGAGCCTCCAGCAAACCCCCAGAAAACCCCTTCGGAGCCTTTGGGATTTGCCTGGAGAGCTGCAGGACCAGCCGGGTGCTCCCCCTTGGAGCCCAGGATCCCTGGACCAGGCACCATCATCCCTGCACCCTTCCCGAGGGCTCTGAGTGCCTGAAAACCCCCTTAAAACCAGGTTTAGACGCCAGCTCTGGGGTTTAACCCATCCCAAATCTCCTTGTCCTACACCCAGCGCCATTCCCAGCCAGGGGAGGAAGGATTTGGTTGGAAACTTTCCTTTAGGTGCCTCAAAATCCCCTTAAAACCAGGTTTAGTCGCCAGCTCAGGGGTTTAACCCAGCTCAGAGCTCCTTGTCCTACACCCAGCACCATTCCCAGCCGGAGGAGGAAGGATTTGGTTGGAAACTTTCCTTTAGGTGCCTCAAAATCCCCTTAAAACCAGGTTTAGTCCCCAGCTCAGGGGTTTAACCCAGCTCAGAGCTCCTTGTGCTACACCCAGCGCCATTCCCAGCTGGGGGGGGGGAAGGATTTGGTTGGGAAATTTACTTTGGGTGCCTCTGGGACCCCTAGCCCTGGTTAATCCAACCCCAGAGGGTGCCGTGGGTGCTGCCCCAAAGCCCTGACTGAGTGAGCTCAGCCTACCTGGACCAGGCCCAGCACCCGAGTGGCAGCTGGGCTCGGGTTTTGCTGCTCCTGTCCAGCTCTGACTCAGAGATTTCCGCACTTACTGGAAGCCCAGCTCGGTGTTGCAACGCCGAATAAAATCCTCAGCCAAACCAAAATATTGGCAAAATGTTTCGATACTGAAGGGAAAAAATCGGAGTTTCGGGATCTGGGATGCTCCTTCTTCTCCCAGATCCGACTTTCCGTGTCCGGAGTTGTTTCCACGGTCCCTTGCCAGGCTGGACGGGGCTGGGAGCAGCCTGGGATAGGGGGAGGTGTCCCTGGGGGCGAATCCCATCCCACCCAAAGCAGTCCAGGATGAAAGTGAGAAAGTGTGGATTCCCTGGATATTGGGAAGGAATTGTTCTCTGGGAGGGTGGGGAGGGTCTGGGATGGAATTCCCAGAGCAGCTGTGGCTGCCCCTGGATCCCTGGCAGTGCCCAAGGCCAGGCTGGACATTGGGGCTGGAGCAGCCTGGGACAGTGGGAGGTGTCCCTGGGTGGGACTGAGTGGTCCTTAGGGCACCTCCCAACCCAAACCATTCCATGATTCCAGGATTGTGGAGCCCCTCTGGAGCCAGGCTGGGAGAGCTGGGGGTGCTCAGCTGGAGAGGAGAAGGCTCCAGGGAGAGCTCAGAGCCCCTTGCAGGGCCTGAAGGGGCTCCAGGAGAGCTGCAGAGGGACTGGGGACAAGGGCTGGAGGGACAGGACACAGGGAACGACTTCCCAGTGGCAGAGGGCAGGGCTGGGTGGGATATTGGGAAGGAATTGTTCCCTGGGAGGGTGGGGAGGGGCTGGGATGGAATTCCCAGAGCAGCTGTGGCTGCCCCTGGATCCCTGGCAGTGCCCAAGGCCAGGCTGGAGCAGCCTGGATTAGGGGAAGGTGTCCCTGCCCGTGGAATGGGATTTGAGGTCCCTTCCCACCCAAACCATTCTGGGATTCAGATTCCTGAATCCAGGATGAAAACCGGGACCAAAACCTTGGCACGAAATGTACAGATGGAAGGAAAGGAGCCGTGGGCTGAGCTCCTGCCGCAATTCCCGCTGGATCCATCCACAGGCCCAGCAGGGCGCTGGCTCCAGCTGGGTTTGGCGCCCGGATCGCGCACGGCCGCGGCTCCCGCCGGGGATTGCTGGGGTCCGGCTCGAGGATCCTCGGGGGGTCCTTTCCTGCTTGGGATGTCCTGGGATTCCCTGGAAATAAAAAAGGGATTCCAGGGTGAGAACAACCAAAGGGAACTGAAATCAGAGCGGGATCCACGTGGATAAACGGAATTGTCGGGAGCACAGCGGTGCTGAATTCCTGGAGTTTCATTGGCAAGGCTTTGGGAATTCTTTTCCTTCTTTTTCTGTGAAGGAATTCCTTTAGTTCATTTTTTTTGGAAGTGTCTCTTGTTGTGTTCTCTGCATCGATCCAGCGACCCCTGCAAGAGAGAGAGGGGAAATTATTCCATTATTTATATTTATATATTTAATTTTTTGTTTCGTTTTTATTTTTATTTTTGTTTTTATTTTTATTTTTATTTTTATTTTTATTTTTGTTTTTATTTTTATTTTTATATTTATTTTTATTTTTATTTTATATTTTTATTTTTATTTTTATTTTTATTTTTATTTTTATTTTTATTTTTATTTTTTATTTTATTTATATATATATTTATATCTATTTGTATCTATGTTTCTTTGAATATTTACGTTTTTATATATTTTATGTATTTTTCTATATTTTATGTACTTTTATATTTTTATATTTTATATCTTTATATTTTATATATCTACATATTAATGTATTTATATATTTATATATTTTTCTTAATTTTTTTTACATTTTAATTTTTATATTTTAATTTTATTTTTTATATATTTTATATTTATATTTTTATATTTTCACATAATTTTAATATATTTTATATTTATATACTTTTATATTTCTACATCTTTTTATATTTCAATATTTTATATTTATATATGTTTATAATTTTTAGAGTTTTTATATTTTTATATTTTATATTTTATTTTATATTTTTATATTTTTTATATTTTTATATTTTACTTTTATTTTTTCTTTTTTAATATTTTCCTCTATTTTCTATATTTTTATCATTTATACACTTCCACATTTCTATTTTTTAGTATTTTCACCTTTTAGATTTATGTATTTATGGTTTATATTTACCTATTCATACATTTATATTTTTAAAATATAACAGGGCTGCACCTCTCACCGAGGCCAGAGTGACGCTCTTTTCCCTCTTTTTTCCCTTTTTTCCCCTCTTTTCCCTCTTTTTCCCTCTTTTCCCCTCTTTTCCCTCTTTTTTCCCTCTTTTTCCCCTCTTTTCCCTCTTTTCTCCCCTTTTCCCTCTTTTTTCCCTCTTTTCCTTTTTTCCCCTCTTCTTTTCTCTCTTTTACTTCCTCTTTTCCTTTTTCCCCCTTTTCCCTCTCTTTCCCCTCTCTTTTCCCTCCTTTCCCTCCTTTTCCCCTCTTTTCCCTCTTTTCCTTCTTTTCCCTCTTTTTCCCTCTTTTTTCCCTCTTTTCCCTCTTTTCTCCCCTTTTCCCTCTTTTCTCCCTCTTTTCCTTTTTTCCCCTCTTCTTTTCCCTCTTTTATTTCCTCTTTTCCTTTTCCCCCCTTTTCCCTCTTTTTCCCTCTTTTTCCTCTTTTCCCCTCTTTTTTCCCCTCTTTTTTCCCCTCTTTTCCCTCTTTTTTCTCTCTTTTCCTTTTTTCCCCTCTTCTTTTCCCGCTTTCATTTCCTCTTTTCCTTTTTCCCCCTTTTCCCTCTTTTTTTCCTCTTTTTCCTCTTTTTTCCCCTCTTCTTTTCCCTTTTCCCTCTTTTCTCTCTTTTCCCCCGCTTTTCCCTCTTTTCCCCCCGCTTTTTCCCCCTCTTTTTCCCTCTTTTTTCCTTTTCCTTCTTTTTCCCCTCTTTTTCCCCCTCTCTTTCCCCTCTTTTTTCTCCTTTCCCCTCTTTCCCGCTTTTCCCTCTTTTCCCTCTCCTTTCCCTGTGGATTCTGTGACTCCATGCTCGGCTCTGGACCCTTCCCGCTGTCGTCACCCAGCGCTGTCCCCGCTCCCCGCAGTCCCAACGGGATTGAACCCAGGGGCTTTAATTCCGGGAGTTCGGAACCATCGGGTGTCCTTTGAATGATCAGGATCCTGGAATAATCGGGATTTTGGAATGATCGGGATTTTAGAATGATCAGGATTTTAGAATGACTGGGATTTTAGAATGATTGGGATTTTGGAATAATTGGGATTTTAGAATGGGTGGGATTTTAGAATAATTGGGATTTTGGCATGATCGGTATTTTGGAATGATCGGGATTTTGGAATGATTTGGATTTTGGACTGATCGGGATTTTAGAATGATCGGGATTTTGGAATGATCGGGATTTTAGAATAAGCGGGACTTTAGAATAATTGGGATTTTGGAATAATTGGGATTTTAGAATGATCAGGATTTTAGAATGATCGAGATTTTGGAATAATCAGGATTTTGGAATGATCGGGATTTTGGAATGATTGGGATTTTAGAATGATCGGGATTTTGGAATAACTGGGATTTTGGAATGATTGGGATTTTGGAATGATCAGGATTTTAGAATGATGGAGATTTTGGAATGATCGGGATTTTAGAATAATTGGGATTTTAGAATGATCGGGATTTTGGAATAATTGGGATTTTGGAATGATCGGTATTTTGGAATGATCAGGATTTTGGAATGATTTGGATTTTGGACTGATCGGGATTTTAGAATGATCGGGATTTTAGAATAATGGGGATTTTTCCCAGCCTCTCGTGAAGCTCTTTTTGTGGAAAGTCTGGAATTGCCGTGTCAGAGGATCCAAACCTCCTCCTGCTGCTGGTGCTGACTTTAGGGAAAGATTAAAAAGAAAGTTATTCCTAAAGGAGCTTCCCTCGCTGATCTCTGGCCTGGGATCAGCATCCCGAAGGTCGGAAAAACCCTCTGGGGTCATCGAGCTCCTCCTTTCCTTTCCTGCTCAGACTTTAGGCTGTGCCGAGGACAAATCCAGCCTTGGTCGATTTTTCCCTTCCCATTCCTGATTTCTCCAGGTTTGGGATCGTGGTTTTCCAGGTGGATTTGCTGTCCCTGAGTTGTTGTTTTCAGGTGTGGTTGTAGCCCAGGGGTGTTGTGGTAAAACCTGAAATCTGAATTCTAACGCTGGAAATCTCTTCATTCAATTTCAGCGGAAATCTTCAAATATTTCCCGTTTCCCTTGGAATATTCCCGGCCTGGGGAGGCACAGGGAGAGCCCAGGGTGGCGGTGAGGGCACGGCGAGTTCTGCTCTGAGCCAGCAGGAGCCTCCAGCGGGGCACTGATCCCATCACCTTTTCCTTCTCCCTGTTTTTCACCCAGGCACTGATCCCACTGCCTTTTCCTTCTCCCTGATTTTCACCCGGGCACTGATCCCATCACCTTTTCCTTCTCCCTGATTTTCATCCGGGCACTGATCCCACTGCCTTTTCCTTCTCCCCGTTCCTCAGAATTTCCTCTGGGTGCTGTTCAGAGCGTCTCTGGTGGAGCTGTGGCTGTGCTGAGTGTGGCCACTCAGAATTTAGGCTGTGCCAAATCCAGCTTTGGTCGATTTTTCCCTTCCCATTCCTGATTTCTCCAGGTTTGGGATCGTGGTTTTCCAGGTAGATTTGCTGTCCCTGAGTTGTTTTCAGGCGTGGTTGTAGCCCAGGGGTGTTGTGGTAAAACCTGAAATCTGAATTCTAACGCTGGAAATCTCTTCATTCAATTTCAGCGGAAATCTTCAAATATTTCCCGTTTCCCTTGGAATATTCCCGGCCCGGGGAGGTACAGGGAGAGCCCAGGGTGGCGGTGAGGGCACTGATTCTGATTTATTATCTCTTTTCAGACCTTAAACACCTCCTGGATGCTTCCCAGTCTCTGCCCTGGAGACGCCCCAGCCCCAGAGCATGAAGTAAGCCTTGGCTTCTGCTGCTTCCACACAAAACATTCCCACTTTTAAACACGTTTTAAAGGGAAAAGAGTCGATCTGGGATGGAAATTGAGGAGTGACTGAGGAGCAGGAGGAAGGGAGTGGATTGCAGCCTGAGCCTGGGGGATGTGAACAATTTGAGGATCGTTTGGGGGCCACCTCCTTAATTAAACTGATGTTTTTAATCATCTGCCGAAATTCCCGATGGAAATGGAAGAGGAATTGTTGTCAGGAGCAGCCTCTTGCCTCTGCCCCATCCTGTGGGGGGGAGATGAGGGCACAGAGGGGCTCGGCTCCCTTGGGATCCTGTTTTGGGGGCAGTGAGGGTGCAGAGGGGATGTGAATCCCAGACCCGGGCATGAGGGACCCCAGGGGGTCCTGGTGCCACCTCCCCGCTCCAGCAGGGCCATCCCGGAGCTCAGGGCACGGGATTGTGTCCAGGTGGCTCTGGAATATCCCAGGGAGGAGACTCCAGCCCCTCTCTGGGCTCTGTCCAGGGCTGGGCACTGCCCAGGGAAGTCAGGGAATGACGAAACCTCTCCTCGTCCTCCCCACGGCTCCGTGGGCAGGGCTGGGAAAAGCTGCGGGGATTTTGTTGTTTCAAGTCCACGCCGTTCTGAAGATGATGAAGGTCTGTGGAATTCCCGGCCGTGGAATAAATAATTTCCAGGGGAATCATGGAATGGCCTGGCTTGGAAGGGACCTCAAATTCCTTAATTTTCTGTCCAGAATTCCTCTTTGTGGCTATTGGCAGAGCAAGGTCGCGGTGACTGGGGGTGCAAATCCTGCTCCCACTCGTGGTCCCCCCTTCCTCCAGGATTCCTGCTCCTTCCCCACGGGCTCCTGGATCCCTTGGGCTGTGTTTGTGTGGGGCAGCTCCAGGATTCCTCCCTGCCCATCCCGGTTTTGGGGTGTGAGAGCTGCTCCCCAGGCTTGGGAGCGCTCCCTTTGGAATTCCGTCGGCGCTCTGGTGGCTTTTAACTCCGTCCCTGCCTTCTGGAAATTCGGGATTTCCTTGCCCGCTGGGTGTGTTGAAGGATGAATCCCTGCCTGGGATTGTGGCTGGCACCATCCCCCTCATCCCTGTGATTTTTCCTGGGAATGTGGGGGATTTTCCCTCTTTTCTGTCCATCCTGCCGCTCCCATTGCTAAAATTTGCTGGATTTTTGGAGTGACCCCAAAATTCTGGGATCAGGAGTGGAGTGACCCCAAAATTCTGGGAGCAGCCGTGGCTCATCGCCTTCCTGCCAGGGTGGGGATGGCAGCCAGGATTTTAGTGGGGGTTTTAACTCCATCCCTGCTTTCTGGAAATCCGGGATTTCCTTGTCCGCTGGGTGTGTTGAAGGATGAATTCCTGCCTGGGACTGCGGCTGGCACCATCCCTGGGAATTTCCCTGGGAATGTGGGAGATATTCCCTCTCTTCTGTCCATCCTGCCACTCCTACTGCTAAAAAATTTGCTGGATTTTTGGAGTGACCCCAAAATTCTAGGATCAGGAGTGGAGTGATCCCAAAATTCCGGGACCCGGAGTGGAGTGACCCCAAAATTCTGGGAGCAGGAGTGGAGTGACCCAAAATTCTGGGAGCAGGAGTGGGGTGACCCCAAAATTCCGGGACCAGGAGTGGAGTGGCCCCATTTAATTTTGGGATCAGGAGTGACTCTGCACTGTGACCATTGCCTTCCTGCCAGGGTGGGGATGGCGGCTGGGATTTCAGTGGGATAAATAAGATTATCACCCTTTGGGATCAGGAATATCCCACTGGCTCCGGGCATAAAAATCACTTTTTATCCACGTAAATCCTCAGGAAAAAAAAAACCACAACCAAGTGGGGCTTGGTTCATCAGGGTTTATTCCCTGATAATTCACAGGGCTGGGAGTTTTCCCTCCTCCTTCTCCTCCTCCTCCCAAATTTCCCTCGATTTTTGTCTCCGGCCCCTCAGACCCTCTCAGCCCACGGAGTCGCACAGGAATTTATTCCTCCTTCCAGCATCCCCCCTTTGCCAGGATTGATCCCGAGCCCCTCCCAAGTCCTGACATCGGAAGATGCTGAGCTGCCATCAGGACTTTTTATTTTTTTTTAATTTAATTTTCCTCAATCTCGCTCCGTACCACAACGGGATTTCCCTTGATTTGATAATCGACATCAACCACGTCCTGCAAAGGGTCCAGCTCAGAAATTCAGGGTTTTTTTGTGGTTTTCTTGCTTTGTTTCATCAGGGATTTGCTGGGTTTGCTGGGGTTTGTATTTCTGGGCTTTCAGCAGCACAATTATTGAACAGACTGAAGAGGGTCTGCGCTGTTTGGTGAGAGGAGGAGGAGGTTTAAAAATGTTCCTTCAGCACCTTAAAAATATAAATACCGGGAGCAGAATTGTGTCCTGCTTCCAGCTGGGTTCTCACTTCTCCTAATTGATAAAGTGGAAGTTTCTGCTTAATTATCAACAATTAGACAAGCAGCAAAAATGAAAGAGAAAGGATTTAAAAAGTCTCCTTCGAGGCCAGGCTGGACGGGGCTCGGAGCAACCTGGGAGAGGGGAAGGGGTGGAATGAGGTGGATTTTTTAATTTCCACCCCAAAAGCAGCCAGAGCAATCTGAATTTTAGAGCCAATCCCCCGCCTCAGTCGTGCGCAGCGAGTTCCGCGCTCCCAGGGCTGGCGCCTGAGTGACTCTGCAGCCCTGGAATTACTCAGCGGATAAATCAATTACCCCTGAGTTCCCAGAAACGCTCCGGCAGCAGCAGCAGCAGCAGCTGCAGGGATGGTTAACGCCCCAAAGGCAAAATCAAAGGGCCCTCTAGGCCTGCTCCGGTCCCTTCTGGTCTGCTCAGGTCCCTTTTGGTCTCCTCTGGTCCCTTTTGGTCTGTTCAGATCCTTTTTGGTCTGGTGAGATCTCCTTTGGTGTCTTCAGGTCCCTTTTGGTGTCTTCAGGTCCCTTTTTGTCCATTCTGGTCCCTTTTTGGTCCATTCAGATCCCTTTTGGTCTGCCCAGGTCCTTTTTGGTCCATTCAGATCCCTTTTGGTCTCCTCTGGTCCCTTTTGGTCTGTTCAGATCCTTTTTGGTCTGGTGAGATCTCCTTTGGTGTCTTCAGGTCCCTTTTGGTCTCTTCTGGTCCCTTTCTGTCTGTTCTGGTCCCTTTTTGGGCCATTCAGACCCCTTTTGTTCTGCTCAGGTCCTTTTTGGTCCATTCAGATCCCTTTTGTTCTGCTCAGGTCCTTTTTGGTCCATTCAGATCCCTTTTGGTCTCCTCTGGTCCCTTTTGGTCTGTTCAGATCCTTTTTGGTCCGGTGAGATCTCCTTTGGTGTCTTCAGGTCTCTTTTGGTGTCTTCAGGTCCCTTTTTGTCCATTCTGGTCCCTTTTTGGTCCATTCAGATCCCTTTTGGTCTGCCCAGGTCCTTTTTGGTCTGTTCAGATCCCTTTTGGTTTGGTCAGGTCCTTTTTGTTCTGGTCTGGTCTCTTTTGGTCTGCTCCAGCCCCTTTAGGTCTGTTCAGATCCCTTTTTGTCTGTCTTGGTCCCTTTTGGTCTCTTCTGGCCCCTTTTTGGTCCATTCTGATCCCTTTTGTTCCGGTCTGGTCCCTTTTGGTCTGGTCTGGTCTCTTTTTCATCTGCTCAGGTCGCCTTTGGTCTGTTCAGGTCCTTTTTGGTCTCTTCTTGGTCCTTTTGGCCTCTCCAGATCCCTTTTTGTCTGTCCTGGTCCCTTTTGTTCTCTTCTGGTCCCTTTTGGTCCGTTCTGGTCCATTCTGGTCCCTTTTTGGTCCACTCAGATCCGTTTTGGCCCGTTCTGGTCCCTTTTGATCTGTTCTGGTCCCTTTTTTGTCTGTTCTGGTCCCTTTTGGTCCATTCTGGTCCCTTTTCATCCGTTCTGGTCCCTTTTGGTCCATTCTGGTCCCTTTTTGGTCCATTCTGGTCCCTTTTCATCCGTTCTGGTCCCTTTTGGTCCGTTCTGGTCCCTTTTCATCCGTTCTGGTCCCTTTTGGTCTCCTCAGATCCCTTTAGGTCTATCCCAGGGTGGTGCTGGGTGTCCAGGGCCGAGCAGAGCTGCTCCTGCTTTTCCTTGGGTTGGGAATTGTCGTGAAACCCAAATCAAACCGGGGAAGGGGACGAGCCACGGGTGGGACAATAATCAGGGAGGAAAGAGTGAAACCGCCGGGAAAGCCCTGCTGCAGCCCAGCCCTGCAGACGGGGAATGGGGAGGGGAGAAATCCCACAAACAACCCCAAATCCTGCGTTTTGGGGGCTGGGCCACCCCACAAATGGGAAGGAAACCCCGCAAAGGGCAAAGCTCTGCCGGGACCCCCCCGTTCGAGCAGTGAGTCCCGAATTTGTGCTTTTATCGTCGTTTTTTTGGGGGGATTCAGGCTCAAATCTTCCCTTTGGGGTTCCACACCTGCCTGGGATCCTCAGGAGCACCAAGTTTATTTTTTCCTGTGCAATTGAAGATTTTCAGTTTTGTTTTCCCCCGGTTTTATTTTTTCCTGTCCAACTGAAGGTTTCACTTTTATTTTTCCCATATTTTATCTCCTTCTCCTCCTGTGCCTTCAGGCTGTAACCTGGGGGGGAAAAGTTGTGTTGGGGGGGGCTTTATTTGCATCCCAAAAATGTTGAAAGAAAACAGCAAACAGGGCAGGGATGCCCGGGAAAAAATGAACTCTCTGCTGGAAATTCCTTCAGGAACTCCAGATCGATCGATCAATCAATCAATCAATCAATCAATTTAGTCAATAAATGAGGTTTTCAATGCTTGAAACTCTTGTGGGAGGTCAGGGACTGGAGCCGTGTCCTGTTTTGAGGTGCCAGGTGCTCCTCCAAAGCCACGGGCAGTGGAATTTGGGGTCATTTTGGACGTTTTTGGTGTCGTGGTTGCAGGAAGGAGAAATCCAAGTGAGAGACTTTTCCATGGAAAACGTGTCTGGAATCGCTTCCTTCCCGTTCTGGGCTGCTTGTGTTGGGAAAGGATTTTCAGCTGATGATGTGCAGGGTGAGAGAGATAAGGAGCGATCAAAACATCAGGGAATCCTGGAATGCTTTGGGATGGGAGGGACCTGAAATCCCATCCCATGGGCAGGGACACCTCCCACTGTCCCAGGCTGCTCCAAACACTTCCAGGGACACTTGGACACTGCCAGGGATCCAGGGGCAGCCACAGCTGCTCTGGGAATTCCATCCCAGCCCCTCCCCACCCTCCCAGGGAACAATTCCTTCCCAAGATCCCATCCAGCCCTGCCCTCTGGCACTGGGAAGCCATTCCCTGTGTCCTGTCCCTGAATCCCTTGTCCCCAGTCCCTCTCCAGCTCTCCTGGAGCCCCTTTAGGCCCTGCAAGGGGCTCTGAGCTCTCCCTGGAGCCTTCTCCTCTCCAGGTGAACATTCCCGGCTCTCCCAGCCTGGCTCCAGAGCAGAGGGGCTCCTTCCCTCCCTTTTTTCCTCCCTTTTCCCTCCCTTTTCCCTCCCTTTTCCTTCCCTTTTCCCTCCCTTCCCTCTGCTCCAGGTGCCTCCAGCAGATCCCACTCCCAGCCCCGGCCATAAAAGCGTTAATGGCAGCACAGGAGGAAGATTTTTTTTTTTCCCCTCCCTCTCCCCCTGGAAGTTTGGGAAGCATGTGCCTCGATTTCCATATAAAGTGGCCATTGATGGGAATGCTGGGAATAAAAGGAGCTTTTCTTTTTCCCTGGCACTGAGGCTTTGTCCCGGGATTCCGGTGAATGCGTTTGTGTGTGAGCGTGGAGGGGGTGTGGGAGCGGCCGCCGGCAGCAGGAATTCATCGAGAATCCATCGGATTTTTCCCCTAATCCATCTTTTTTGCACCCTCTGGAATGAGCAAATTTCTCTGGATTTTCCGATAGGACACGGAGATAGGAGGGAGAGGAAATTCCTCCCCAACCCGCTCCCGGCATCCCTGAAAGCCGCTTTGTTCCCGAGTTTTCTCGGGAATGTCAATAATTCCAGTCGGGAATGTCGATGATTCCAGTCGGGAATGTCCGTAATTCCAGTGGTTTGTCCTTCCATTGACTGAGGGAATTGCAGGAATTGTGCTGATCACCTGCTGGGACCCACGTGGGGCACGGATTGTGGGGAATTGAAACTTCTGTGGGGAAGGAGCAGAGATCCAGGAGGAGGGAATTGTGTGTAATTCCAGGAGGAGGGAATTTTGTGTAATTCCAGGATGAGGGAATTGTGTGTAATTCCAGGAGGAGGGAATTTTGTGTAATTCCAAGCACAGGTGAGATGTTCCCCCCAATCCTGCAGCAAAGAGAGATTTCTTATTTTAAAAAAAATTACGAATTTCTGGATAAAATATCAACTTTCCTGATAAATGAGCAGAGATCCAGGATGAGGGAATTGTGTGTAATTCCAGGAGGAGGGAATTGTGTGTAATTCCAAGGACAGGTGAGCACAGGTGAGATGCTCCCCCTTGGTTCTGAAGCAAAAAGCTGCTTCTTAATTTAAAAAATTATGAATATCTGGAAAAAATATCAAGTTCTCTGAGGAAGGAGCAGGGAATTTTGTGTAGATCCAGGGGGGGAATTTTGTGTAACTCCAGGAGGAGTGAATTTTGTGTAATTCCAAGGAATTACAAGGAAAGGTGAGCACAGGTGAGATGCTCCCCTCAATCCTGCAGCAAAAATAAATTTCTTATTAAAAAAAAATTTATGAATATCTGGATAAAATATCAACTCCTCTGAGGAAGGAGCAGAGATCCAGGATGGAGGAATTTTGTGTAATTCCAGAATGAGGGAATTTTGTGTAATTCCAAGGGCAGGTGAGATGTTCCCCCCAGTCTGCAGCAAAGGGAAATTTCTTATTAAAAAAAATTATAAATGTCTGGATAAACTTCAGGGAGGAAGGAGCAGAGATCCAGGGTGATGGGAAGGCAATGCATGGAAAGCATTTTTTTGGGAAAACAAGAGGTTATTTCGGGGAAAAATCCATGGTTCCCAGTCCTGGGATTCGCCCCTTCCTGTCCCACTCCGCCCCCTCACTCCTGGGTGCTTCCAGCCTCACCTGCTCCTTGTTTTCCATGGGATTTTTGCCGGGAAAATTCCTGGGGATCCCTCCGCCACGGAGGGGGAATTCTGGGGTTTAGTGGAAGCTTTGCAGCCAAATGGGATTAATTTGGAGTATTTTTTTAGCGGGAACGATGCCTTTGGCTGGGGAATGCCGCAGCATTTCTGGCAACAGCAGCAAATTCGGGTGGCAGTTGTGCAATTTCCACCCAAAGCGACGTTAATTTGCTTTATTTTGGGTCAGGGTTGAGAAATGTGTTAAATCCTAAATCCCTGCCTCGTTCCCTCATTCCCATGCACCTGCTGAGCGCTTCCTGAGTTTCTAAAAGCGTTCCTGGATGGAAAAAGCCGGAAGCGTTCGCGGTTCCCTGCTCTCCTCAGGGCTCTGGGTGTGGCGGGTTAAAACCGTGGAATCATTAAGGATGGGGAAAAAAACGGAGTTATTAATGTTGGAAAAAACCTCCAGTGTCACCAGATCCTCCTGCAAATCCCGGTTCCAGCCCTGGGAATTGTGGCCAGATGTTTGTGCTCTTGGCTTTACAGAAAACGCAGATTTCAAACCCATCCCCGCAGCAGCCACGGGGAGTTCTGTCCCCTCAAAGTCGCTCACAGGCCCCAAAACGGGTTTAAAATCTGCATTTTGGGGCCTATCAGTGACTTTGAGGGGACAGAACTCCATGATGTCCCAAACACTTTTTTTTTTTTCTGGCTGAATTTTGGGAAAAAAAGCAAATTCGAGCCCAAAACATTTCCCTGCTCCTCCCAGCAGCTGCTCTGGGCTCTGCTGGTTGTCACAGAAGGGGCAGAATTTGACTTCATTCACCAAAATAATTGTGGCTTTTAAAAAGTTGGTGATGCCGGAGAGTTCCTTCTATTCCCAGGTAATTTTCGCCCGTTCTTTGGGATGTCCTGGGAGGTTTGGCCGGGCTGGCAGCGCCGCCACACCCCAGAATAACCAGGGGAAGGTAAAATTAGACCAGACCAGGTCACGCAACGAGGCCCGGCCCAAATATTGAGCGAGGCCTCTAATAACCGACCCGGGATAGCAACAGAACGTGCCTGGTTTATTTTCCCGGGAAAAGGGGATATTTTGGAAGGGGTTTGAGGCTCGGTAATTGTGGGTTGAGTGGCTGTAAACAGCCCGGCCCTAATTGAGGCTGTGGGGTCAGGCTTTAATTGCTGTTTTCTGGCTCGGAATAGAAACCTCGGCGGCGCCCCCGCCTCGCTCGGCAGCTCCCGAGGGAAAAATTCCCATTCCAAGGGGCTCTACGGGAAGATCCGCGCCCCTTCCTCCTCATCCCGGGACGTGCAGGGCCGGGGGAGCAGCCCCAGCGCCTCTCTGCTCGTCCAGAGGGACGAGGATCGATTAATTAAAGTCCCAAACGATTCTGCTCCTGCTGGAGGACGGGGTCGGAACGTGGAGAAGCTGAGGGAACGTTGTCCATCCCCAGCCTCTCCTCCATCGCACTCGGTGCCTCCTCCGGGCGCAATTCCCACAATCCTGGGATGGTTTGGGGTTGGAAGGGAGCTTGAAGCTCGTTTCTGGTGATGTCCAGCCCCCTGCCACGGTCGGGTCCCATTGCCACATTCCCACCGCTCCGGGTCGCTCCCAGCCCCGTCCAGCCCCCGGTTCCCGCGGTGTTCCAGGAGTTTCTGGAATACGGCTGGAATTGCGCCACGGGAATCCAGTAAAAGCTCCTATTTCCCTATGGAGAGTCCAAGCAGGAATTTCAAGGGAATCTCAGCCCGCCGGCGATGCTGGATTTTATCGTTTGACTGCGCTCCTGGGGGCTCCCGATGTGTGGCTCGACGGCCTTTGGAAAGGCAGCGCGGTTTATTCCCGATCCGCGAATTAAAATCCCAACAAGGGGCAGCAGGATCTGTCCCGAGCTCCCTCTCTGCGTGTCCCAGGCTGATTCAACGTCCCCTTCCCCACCTTCCCGTCGCCTTCTGAGCCAGGATTTCGCTTCCCTGTCGGTTTTAGCGGGAATTCTGGACTCCGGCGTTCGCTCAGAGCCGCTTTAGGCCGTGAGGAGATCAAAATGCAGAATCCGTGGGATGAGGAATTCCTGGAGCCCCCGCGGCGCACAGAGGGCACAACCCTCCCCTCCCGACCCCACACCCCACGCGGGGTCCGTGCTCCCAGTGCTCCCAGTGCTCCCAGTGCTCCCAGTGCCCCCAGTGCTCTCAGTGCTCCCAGTGCCTCCCAGTGCTCCCAGTGCTCCCAGTGCTCCCAGTGCCTCCCAGTGCTCCCATTGCCTCCCAGCCACACTCCCGGTGCTCCCAGTGCTCCCAGTGCCTCCCAGTGCTCCCATCGCTCCCATTGCTCCCAGTGCTCCCATTGCTCCCAGTGCCTCCCAGTGCTCCCAGTGCCTCCCAGTGCTCCCAGTGCTCCCAGTGCCTCCCAGTGCTCCCGTTGCTCCCAGTGCTCCCAGTGCTCCCAGTGACCCCCTCCCAGTGCTCCCAGTGCTCCCAGTGCCTCCCATTGCTCCCAGTGCCTCCCATTGCTCCCAGTGCTCCCAGTGCTCCCAGTGCCTCTCCCAGTGCTCCCAGTGCCTCCCAGTGCTCCCAGTCATGCTCCCAGTGCTCCCAGTGCCTCCCAGTGCTCCCATTGCCTCCCAGCCACACTCCCGGTGCTCCCAGTGCTCCCAGTGCCTCCCAGTGCTCCCATCGCTCCCATTGCTCCCAGTGCTCCCATTGCTCCCAGTGCCTCCCAGTGCTCCCAGTGACCCCCTCCCAGTGCTCCCAGTGCTCCCAGTGCCTCCCAGTGCCTCCCAGTGCTCTCATTGCTCCCAGTGCCTCCAGTGCTCCCAGTGCCTCCCATTGCTCCCAGTGCCTCCCAGTGCTCCCAGTGCCTCCCATTGCTCCCAGTGCCTCCCATTGCTCCCAGTGCCTCCCAGTGCTCCCAGTGCTCCCAGTGCTCCCATCGCTCCCATTGCTCCCAGTGCTCCCAGTGCCTCCCAGTGCTCCCAGTGCTCCCAGTGCCTCCCAGTGCTCCCGTTGCTCCCAGTGCCTCCCAGTGCTCCCAGTGCTCCCAGTGCTCCCAGTGCTCCCGTTGCTCCCAGTGCCTCCCAGTGCTCCCAGTGCTCCCAGGGCTCCCAGTGCCTCCCAGTGCTCTCATTGCTCCCAGTGCCTCCCAGTGCTCCCAGTGCTCCCAGTGCCTCCCAGTGCTCCCAGTGCTCCCAGTGCTCCCAGTGCCTCCCAGTGCTCCCATTGCCTCCCAGCCACACTCCCGGTGCTCCCAGTGCTCCCAGTGCCTCCCAGTGCTCCCAGTGCTCCCAGTGCTCCCAGTGACTCCCTCCCAGTGCTCCCAGTGCTCCCAGTGCTCCCAGTGCCTCCCAGTGCTCCCATTGCCTCCCAGCCACACTCCCGGTGCCTCCCAGTGCTCCCAGTGCCTCCCAGTGCTCCCATCGCTCTCATTGCTCCCAGTGCTCCCAGTGCTCCCATTGCTCCCAGTGCCCCCAGTGCTCCCAGTGCCCCCAGTGCTCCCAGTGCTCCCAGTGCCCCCAGTGCTCCCAGTGCTCCCAGTGCTCCCAGTGCCTCCCAGTGCCTCCCAGTGCCTCCCAGTGCTCCCATTGCTCCCAGTGCTCCCAGTGCTCCCAGTGCCTCCCAGTGCCTCCCAGTGCCTCCCAGCCACACTCCCGGTGCCTCCCAGTGCTCCTGGTGCCTCCCAATGCTCCCAGTGCTCCCAGTGCCTCCCAGTGCTCCCAGTGCCTCCCAGTGCTCCCAGTCATGCTCCCAGTGCTCCCAGTGCTCCCAGTGCCTCCCAGTGCTCCCAGTGCCTCCTAGCCACACGCCCAGTGCCTCCCATCGCTCCCAGTGCTCCCATTGCTCCCAGTGCTCCCAGTGCTCCCAGTGCTCCCAGTGCCTCCCAGTGCTCCCAGTGCTCCCAGCGCTCCCAGTGCTCCCAGTGCTCCCATTGCTCCCAGTGCTCCCAGTGCTCCCAGTGCTCCCAGTGCCCCCAGTGCTCCCAGTGCTCCCAGCGCCCCCAGTGCTCCCAGTGCTCCCATTGCTCCCAGTGCTCCCAGTGCCCCCAGTGCCCCCAGTGCTCCCAGTGCTCCCAGTGCTCCCAGTGCTCCCAGTGCCCCCAGTGCCCCCAGTGCTCCCAGTGCTCCCAGTGCTCCCAGTCCGGCTGCTCAGGGGTTTGGGGTGCAGAGCAATCCCAAGCCTGGCTGCTTTTATCCTCTGGGATGGCCGGAGCCGCCGGGAATCTGCGCCCTCAGCGATCCCCGGAGGGGATTTCTGCTCTCCTGGGAATGGGGATCTGGGAGATTCCAGCCTGTGGCTGCTCCCCGAGCTTCCCTGTCCCCCAGGAGCTGGGAATTCCTGGTTGGAGGTGCTGGGAAAGGAAAACTTTTGCAGGAAAAGACGCGACAAACGCTGGTGAGACTCTGCCAAGGTGGAGTTTCACTGGCAGGGTCAGGACAGCAAAGTAGGGAATTCCAATAATCCCAAGGTTTCCCCCTCTGCTCCCGGTACCTGAAGTGCAAATGTGACCAGATTGGCTTCTCTTCCAGGTGGGAAAAAGGACATTTTTGGACATTTTTTTCCATAGGAAAATGTTGGATAAGTGGCTTAGAGATGGTGTTTTGTTATCAGGAGAGATTTTGGAGGGCAAAGTAGGAGATTCCCAAATCCCAAGGTTTTGTCCTCTGCTCCTGGATACATGAAATGTAAATGTGGCCGGGTTGGATGCTATTCCAGGTGGGAAAAAGACATTTTTGGACATTTTTCCATAGGAAAATGTTGGATAAGTGGCTTAGAGATGGTTCTTAGTTGTCAGGAGAGACCTTAGGAGAGGAAAGGAGGCAATTCCAATAATCCCAAGGTTTTCTCCTCCGCTCCTGGAACTCCTACAAATCCACATGAAGGAGAAAGCAGGCGGAAAACAGGGATTGGGGTGTCCCAAAGGCAGCCTGGATTTGGGGAATGAGCAGCGTGAACATCCATCCTCTGCCTCCCTGATAAAGCCTTTCCAAAGAAAAATCTGCTGGAAAAGAGGGGATGCCCTGGAGCGGGGAATTCTGCAGGGTTTAACACCCTGCTTAAAGTCTGGAAATTTTCACATTTTGGGGTTTCGTTGTTTTCACTTGGAAAAGGAATTAATTTTCCCTCATTTCACGGTCTAAAGGTTGGGCACCTGCCCAGGCCTCCCGGAAAATCAGGAGCTGCTGGAGGGTGACCCAGCCCATCTGTCCCAGCAGCGATCCCAGCGGGAAAGGATCCCTCTCCTTTCCTCCGCCAGGGAACGGGGACGACTTTGGGGCTGAGATGTTTGGGGTAGAGCAAATCCACCCCAAAGAGAAAGCAGCAAACCCCGCCTGCTGCCCTCCAAATCCTGCAGCAAACAGGATCCCACAACATCTGAGTGGGAAGAGAAGCGGGGAGTTCGTGCTGCCCAAGCAGGACAGTTAAACCAGGACTAAAGTGGGGTTTTAGGGACATTTTGCTTGTCAGCCTCGTTGGTTTTTGCTTTAGAGGTTGTGTTTTAGGAACTCCTGAGTGCTCAGGACGCGAAACACCCTCGCAGTCACTTTTTAAAGGATTTTAGTGATTCATTTTTTGTTAAATCTCCGCGTTCTGGGGGTTTTGCTGATGCACAGTGAGACCCAAATCCAGCAGATCCCACATCCTGAGCTGGCAGGGATCCACCAGGAGCATCCAGCCCAACTCCAGGACACCCCAAATCCCACCCTGGCAGCGCTGTCCGAACGCTCCTGGAGCTCTGGCAGCCTCGGGAATGTCACCGTTCCCTGGGGAGCCTGGGCAGTGCCCAGCGCCATTTTAGGGAAGAACCTTTTCCCAAAATCCGGCCTCATCCTGCCCTGGCATTCCATTTCCATTGATCACATTTCATCCCATTTATACAGGGAAAAGGGAAAGGAAAAAAAAAAGGAAAAGGAAAACACAGGGAGCTTGTGTTACACACAGGGAGAGCGCGTCCAGGCACCTGAATTCCCAGGAAATCACAGGGACCCGTCAGGAAAACCCTCCTGGTTTTTCTCTCCCGGACACGGGCAGGGATTTTGGCCTCCAAAGTTTCATTCCATCCCATGTATCCCGTTTCCGTGGGAAGCCGGGAGGTGTGAACTCAGTGGATTGTTCAACACCTGAATCGGTTGTAACCACAAATTCTCTGTGGATATTTCCGGGTTTCTGGCAGAGAATTCTCTCTTTTTTTAATCTAAGACGAGCTCAAATGGGGATTTTTTAGGTCCAGTTAATTGAGCTCATCTGCGATCTCAGGAGGGGAATGGATCAGACTCCAAAATTCCTCCTCCACTGGGATCTCCGCTGCTCGTTCCCCGTTTTCCCGACGCACACGCGCCGCTGATCCGCAGATGAAAACATTTGTTGTCCAGTCCGGGGTTGTTCTCAGGAGCCGTTGCCTTTCATCCTTGTGGGTGGTCCCGAAATTCCTCCTCGTCTTCAGGAACTTCCCAGGCCTCCTTCTCCGGGTGCGCCACGGGAAATGGAGAGATTTGTGTGGGGTTCACGCACCGAATTTCCACTTTTAGGGGCACTCCCTGGGCATTCCTGAAGGGAATTTCTCTGGGTCCCTGTGGAAGAAGAGCTCTTCCTCAAAGGGAAGGGGTTCAAGCACTGAATTCCCACTTTTGGGGGCATTCCTGGGAATTCCTGACGGGCAGGGCTGAGTTTCCCTGGATCCCTGTGGAAGAGGAGCTCTTCCTCCCTCAAGGGAAGGGGTTCAGGTGCTGAATTCCCACTTTTGAGGGCATTCCTGGGCTTTCCTGAAGGGAATTTCCCTGGATCCCTGTGGAAGAGGAGCCCTTCCTCGAAGGGAAGGTTCTGGGCAGGTCCTTCAAGGCACCAGTGGCAGGATTTGTTGGGAATTGTTGGCTCCAGGGAATTCCAGGGCGGAAATACCTCATGGAAGGTGTGAAAGGAACGCAGGGAATGCTGGAATTTGTGGGATTGGGCTCTCTGCAGCCTCAGCCTCACCTCCCAAGGGATGGGGTGGGGCAGGGGTGACCTCCCTGTCCCCGGCGATGTTGTGCCCTGGAGATCCCAACCTCCCTCCTTGCGTCCCATCCATCTCTTCCCGCCGGTTTTTAGCTGGAAAACCTCTGCCTTGCTGGGAATGTGTTCCTGGGAGAGCTCTCCTGCCCGGAACCCCTGAGCTTCGTTAATTAACCCTGCAAACGCTGGCAGGAATTCTTTGGTTTGGCTCTCCCAGTCCACCCCCGGAGACTCCTCCGTGCTCCCAGTTTTCCTCCTATCCCAGTTTTCCTCCTATCCCCGTTCCCATCCCAGAGACTCCTCTGTGCTCCCAGTTTTCCTCCGATCCCAGTTTTCCTCGTATCCCCATTCCCATCCCAGAGACTCCTCTGTGCTCCCAGTTTTCCTCCTATCCCAGTTTTCCTCCTATCCCCATTCCCATCCCAGAGACTCCTCTGTGCTCCCAGTTTTCCTCCTATCCCAGTTTTCCTCCCATCCCTGTTCCCATCCCAAGCACTGGCTGGGGTGGGACTGGCCTGAGCAGTTTTCCTTTGGAAGAAAATTCCTTTTTTTTTCCTCAGAGAGGGATTTTTTAATGGACCCCGCGGCTGGAGCCTCCCTCTCCTGCTTTCCCTGTGCTCCTCCCAAGGCACCGGGAGGGCTGGGAGGGGTTTTTTGGGATGCTGGAGCACAGATGGCCTCGGAGCCGCTCTCCCCAGGCCTGGTGGCTGCTGCTGCTGCCCATCTGCTGCCCTTTGTCCTTCCCGAAATAGCAACTCCTGAGGGATGCCAGGAACCAGCCCAGGACCCGGCTCTTCCAGCCTGGATTTGGGATTCTGGATCCAATTCTCCAATCCCAGCCCAGGATTTGTCCCTCCTGGAGGTGTTCCCAAGGCCCCACAGCCCCTCGTGCTCATGGGCTCCTCTTTGTCCTTCCCGAAACAGCAATTCCTGAGGGATGCCAGGAACCAGCCCAGGAACCAGCCCTTCCAGCCTGGATTTGGGATTCTGGACTGAATTCTCCAATCCCAGCCTGGATTTGGGATTCTGGACCCAATTCTCCAAACCCACTGTGAGATTTGTCTCTCCTGGAGGTGTTCCCAAAGCCCCAGAGCCCCTCGTGCTCATCAGCTCCCCTTTGTCCTTCCCGAAACAGCAATTCCTGAAGGATGCCAAGAACCAGCTCTTCCAGCCTGGATTTGGGATTCTGGCCCCAATTCTCCGATCTCACTGTGAGATTTGGGATTCTGGACCAAATTCTCCAATCCCAGCCTGGATTTGGGATTCTGGACCCAATTCTCCAAACCCACTGTGGGATTTGGGATTCTGGCCCCAATTCTCCAATCTCACTGTGGGATTTGGGATTCTGGACGGAATTATCCAATCCCAGCCTGGATTTGGGATTCTGGACCCAATTCTCCAAACCCACTGTGGGATTTGTCCCTCCTAGAGGTGTTCCCAAGGCCCCAGAGCCCCTCGTGCTGATGGGCTCCTCTTTGTCCTTCCCAAAACAGCAATTTCTGAGGGATGCCAGGAACTGGCACTTGGGAACAGCTGAGAAGGGGGTAGACAAGGAAAACCTGACTTCAGAGAATTCTGATTTAAAACCTTGATAGGAAGGGAAAAAAAAACCAACCCCAAAAATTAAAAGGAAAACTCAAGAGGCATTAAAGATTCCAAATTAATTCTGAATGCGTGGCCTTTCCCCCCTAAATTTTGTAGGAAAAAAGACTTCAGTGAATGTCCCGGTTGGAAGCGCAGGCAAATCTGGATTTTCCATCCTAAAAGGGCTGGAGGCACCAACCCCAGCAGGGAAAAGGACCCTGCAGCCCTTCCCAGGCGCTCATCCCGAGGTTCAGGAGCAGGAGCAGCAGGAGGGGGTTTTATTTGGGATTTTTCCCCCTTTTTTAAACCAGCAGCCCAAGAGGTGTCTCCACTTCATCCCGAGCATTGTCCGTTTGTTTGGAGAGTTCTGGGATGGCTTAAAGGCCACGTTTGCTTTGGATCCCGAAGGATTTGGGATCGGTTCCTTGCCAGGGGCACCCCTGAAACGGAGCTTCCTCCTCTTTTCGGTTTTCATCCCCAGCTCCGCGGAGCCGCGAAGTTCAAATGAACTGAAACCGTGGAAAAAGGAATGACCCTGGTTTGATGCATTCCCGGATTTATTTCGGTTCCCGCTGAGGCGGGAATGTGGGGGGAGAAGTTGGGTTGAATTCCAAGTGCAGTCGGATTAAAGCAGGAGGTTTTCGGGATTTTCCTTGGGATGTCGGACTTGTGATTTCAGGGTTGTTTCCCAGGGATTTGGGAGAGGTTTCTTCCAGCCCTGCCTCCATCCTCCCTCCACGGGGACCTTCCACAGGGATGTGGAATTAGCCTGGAATAATTCATTTGTTGGGGTCCTGTTTGGGAATTTTGGGAACAATTGGGATGCTTGGACAAGGGAATTTTTTACCAGAGATTTTTCTCGAGGACTCCAAGTTTTGAAACTTTGAATTAGGGATGCCCTGGAGCATCTTGGGATAGCAAACAGCTCCTTTTAAACTGAAAACCCTTCGAAAAGTCCATTTTTGGATCATTTTTCTGGGCTGTTCTCACAATTCCTCACTCCACATCCAACTCAGGCGCTGCCGGGGTTATTGATCCATCAGGAATTCGGGCTGTCCTGCAGAATGTTGGAATACCTGGAAGGAATCAGCTCCTTTTAAACTGAAAACCCTTTGAAAAGTCCGTTTTGGGTCATTTTTTGGGGCTGCTCTCACAATCCCTCACTCTGTGGACGCAAACATCTCCTTTTAAATGTGAAAACCCTTTGAAAAGTCCATTTTTGGGGGTTTTTTTTGGCCGTTCTCACAATTCCTCACTCCACATCCAACTCAGGCGCTGCTGGGGTTATTGATCCATCAGGAATTTGGGCTGTCCTGCAGAATCTTGGAATACTTGGAAGGAATCACCTCCTTTTAAACAGAAAACCCTTTGAAAACGGGTGGTTTTTTTTTTTTTTTGGTCATTTTTTGAAAGTGGGTCATTTTTTGACCCTTTGGGTCATTTTTTTGGGGGCTGTTCTCCCAATTCCTCACTCCCTGTCTAACCCAGGTGCTGCTGGTGTTATTTACTCCCTTCAGTCCATCAGGAATCTCTTCCCTGGAGCCTCAGGCAGGGCTCCAGCTCCGGGCATTTGGGAGCCTCAGGTTTTCCTGTGCCCGTCTCACGCTCCCGGCGTGGCCCTGGCGTCCATCTGCCAGCCCCAGCTGCTCCGTGGAGCTCAGATCCGGGTGGGGAGGGGAAAAAAGATCCCTCTGGACACAGATCCGCTTGGAAAATCACCTCCTCTCCTGTCCTTAGGGAAGGAATTAAAATTTTTGCTCTTTTTATTTTGTCATTTGTTGCCACTCTGCTCTCGCTTTTCTGGGAGTAAAACTGGGGATAAAGTTAAGGGGGGCTGCTGGGGGTTGGAATATTTCGATCCAAATTAATGAATCCCTGTTTTTCTCCCTGAGGTGCCGGTTTTTTGGGAGCAGCCCTCGGAGGAGCTGCTCCTTCCCAGCTCCAGGAGAAGCTCTGCTGCCGGTGGGATTTTCCTCTCCGACCCCGTCAGCTCCCGGGGCTGTCACAGGAGGGATCATGGGGGCATCCCTGCCTCTCAATTTTCCTTCTTTCCCTACAAATTCCCTCTGATCCCGCTCTCTCCCTCCACTCCAGCGGGCTCTGGACACTCCCTGCCCTCCCTGCCGATAAATACTTGATTTTTTGCTGTTTTAAACCAATTTCCTCCGGGTTCTCTGGAGAGATTTCCTGCCTGACAGCTCCGTGTGGGAATGAGCTGCCCGTCCTGGAGCGCTGCTGTGGCTCCGTGGAGAACTTTTCCCAGAAACCCCCGTGCCTAAATTTTGAGTTTAACGGGGCAATTCTGTATTTTCTCCCTGAGTTTTGCCCTAAACCCCTCCCACGCTGCACTGGAGGTAATCAGGGCCTATTTTGGATCCCATCCTAATTCCTTGATTGGAATTAGCTCTTATCTGCTCGGCGCTAATCAGGGAACAGATCCGGCGGGGCTGGAACTGCTGGGGCAGGTCGGATGAGCGAGCAGAGATCCCAGCCCCCCCAAAGAATTCCCACAGATTTTCCAGGGCTGGAATGACCCCAGCAGGGCCCTGAGCCCTGCAGCTCCCCCAGAGCTTTGGTGTTGTCCCAAATTCCAAAGGCAAAACCCCAAATCCTTCAGGAACCGGAATGGAATGGTTTAAAAATGAAATATTTTGATATTTGGTGTTAATAATGAAATATTTTGATATTTGGTGTGGGTGTCAGGGGCTGGACCCGGCTGCAGCTTCATTAACCCTTTCCCAATTAACCCTTTCCCAATTAACCTTTTCCCAATTAACCTTTTCCCAAAGCTGTTGGAAAGGCATTTTTGATGCTTGAAGGATTTATTTCTTATTTAGGATTTCGTTTCTTGTACTTCATCTGTGCCTCGTGGTGCGTCCTTTAATCCAGAGTTTAGCGAGATAATTCAAATTTTTCGTGGAGTTTCTCCGACTGGAACAACACTCAGGGAATATTTCCGCTGATTTCTTTTCCTTATGGAACCATGGAATGGGTTGGGATGGGAGAGACCTGAAAATCTTTATTATCTCTTTATTATCATCTTTTTTTTTATCTCTTTATTATCATCCCACCCCTGCCATGGGCAGGGAAACCTTCCACCATTCCAAGCTCTGTCCAGCCTGGCCTTGGACACTTCCAGGGATGGGATATTCCACATTCCATATTTTTTACTTACTTTATGGCACTCCCAGCACGAGTTTTTGAAGAGTTTCGGACCCTCTGTAAAGAACTTGTCCCTTGAACATGGATTTGCTTTTCCTCCACAATCCCTGACCCCTCCTTGCTCCACACATTGAAATCCCTCAAAACCAGGCCAAAACTCTCCCAAAAAAGCTAAAACCGAGCCTAAATGAATGCTTAAAATTCCAGGGAATTCTTTTGGGCTGCACACCCCCTGAGCTCCCCTAAACCATTGATATTTTCCCACTTTCAATAATCATTAATCACATTTTTATGCTCTTTTCCTGTTCCCAGCTGGGGGATTTTGAGGTGAGGGGTTTTTTTTTCCCTTCCCCAGCCTTGTGGGAATTGTGTTCTACCTGTTCTGACTTTTAAATCTGGCTTTGCCTCTGTTGATCCCATTACATTTTTATTTATAGCCCAAAGTGCTTCCTTGGAGCTCAGACGTTGTCTGGAGACAGGGATTGTTTCGGGAACAGCTCTCCCACATCCCCCCCATCCTGATTTTCCCTCTCCCTGTTATCCTGCTGTACATGAAAATCAGGATTTGTGTCTTTTTGGGGAGGTTTTGTGGCTGGGTTTGGGTGCAGAAAGGCAGAATTTGGCTCAGAGAGTTACAAAATTCTGGTCAAGAAAGGTTCAAACTCTTTTCTTCCTTCAGATCCTGGTGGTTTTTGGCTTCTGAAAATCAGGATTTGTGCCTTTTTTGGGCAGCTTTTGTGGCTCGGTTTGGGTCCAGAATGGCAGAATTTGTCTCAGAGAGTTTTTCACTGGTACAAAAATCTCGTCAAGGGGGAATGAAAGTCTTTTCTCCCAAAAAATCCTGGTGGTTTTGTCTTGGAAGAATTGGGGTTTGTGTCTTTACTCCTGGGCTGATTTTGTGGCTTCTTGGTTTGGGTGCAGAATGGCAGAATTGGGGTCAGAGAGTTACAAAAATCTACTCAGGAAAGGTTGAAACTCTTTTAAAATCCTGGTGGTTTTGTCCTCTAAAAATCAGGATTTGTGCCTTTTTTGGGCAGCTTTTGTGGTTTGGTTTGGGTGCAGAATGGCAGAATTTGGGTCAGAGAGTTACAAAATTCTGGTCAAGAGAGATTGAAACTCTTTTCTCCCTAAAAATCCTGGTGGTTTTTTTCCTCTAAAAATCAGTCATTACTCTCAGTCAGGTTTTATGGCTTGGTTTGGGTCCAGAATGGCAGAATTGGGGTCAGAGATCCTTTATTCCACTGCTACAAAAATCTGCTCAAGAAAGGTTGAAACTCTTTTCTCCCTTCAAATCCTGGTGGTTTTGCTCCTGAAAATCAGGATTTGTGCCTTTTTTGGGCAGCTTTTGTGGCTCGGTTTGGGTGCAGAATGGCAGAGTTTGGCTCAGAGAGTTACAAAAATCTGGTCAAGAAGATTAAAACTCTTCTCTCCCTAAAATTCCCGGTGGTTTTGTCCTCTAAGCATCGGGGTTTGTGTCTTTACTCCTGGGCTGCTTTTGTGGCTTCTTGGTTTGGGGGCAGAATGGCAGAATTGGGCTCAGAGAGTTTTTCACTGGTACAAAAATCTGGTCAGGAGAGATTGAAACTCTTTTCTTCCTTCAAATCCTGGTGGTTTTTGGCTCCTGTAAATCAGGATTTGTGCCTTTTTTGGGCAGGTTTTGTGGCTTGGTTTGGGTGCAGAAAGGCAGAATTGGGCTGAGAGAATTTTTCACTGGTACCAAAGTGTGGTTGAGAAAGGTTGAAACTTTTCTCCCAAAAAATCCTGGTGGTTTTGTCTTGGAAGAATTGGGGTTTGTCTTTACTCCTGGGCTGATTTTGCGGCTTCTTGGTTTGGGCCCAGAATGGCAGAATTGAGGTCAGAGAGTTACAAAAATCTGGTCAGGAAAGGCTGAAACTCTTTCAGAATCCTGGTGGTTTTGTCCTCTAAAAATCAGGATTTGTGCCTTTTTTTGGGCAGCTTTTGTGGCTTGGTTTGGGTGCAGAATGGCAGAATTGGGCTCAGAGAGTTACAAAAATCTGGTCAAGAAGATTAAAACTCTTTTCTTCCTTCAAGTCCTGGTGGTTTTTGTCTCCTGAAAATCAGGATTTGTGCCTTTTTGGGGCTGGTTTTGTGCCTTGGTTTGGGGGCAGAAAGGCAGAATCTCCTCCCTCGACCTGCTTTGCATTCCGAGTACAAATCCATTTCCCGGAGGAGAAGCTCCCCCTTTTTGTGAAACTTCTCTGATTCCCTGACTTCTGGGTCTCAAAAACATCCTCGGATTTGGGAAGGGCAGCACCCAGAGGCTGCGGGGATGTGCCCGTGGTGGGAATTTCTCCATTCCCTGCCCCGGTTTGCGCTGGGTGAGGGCGAATTCCCCCTCCCGCTGACACCCGGTGCGCTCTCGTTACCCCGCATTCAGCGGAAAACGAGAGCAATTAAAATGAAAGAAAATTCCTCATTATTTATTTATTTGTTTATTCCTTTATTTATTTCTGTTTTCCCAGTCTGGCCCTTCTTGGAGCTGTGAGTCCATAATTTAGCCCTGCAGGAAAATGGGGGGGAAAAAAGCCTGGATGAGGCGCCGATGTTTATCTGTAAAATGGAAATGCTCTGGAAATCTTCATTTCCACCTGTATCCCGGTTTTTTTGGTGGTTTTTTTTTTTGGGATGACACAGCAATGCAGCCCTGGAGCTTTTTGCTGGCTGGCTGGAAAGCCCCGACTCTGGTGGAGACTTTTGAAGGGAGCCAAAAAAAAAAATCCAACCACCACATCCCAACCAGCCCGGAATTTTGGGAACGTGCCGGGATTTATCTCCGTTCCTGCCCCTCCCGGCCCTCCTGGCTGCTCCTCAGGAAACATTTCTGCACCTCCAGCCCTCGGATTTCCAGGTAGCTCGAGGTGAAGCTTGATGAAGCGCTGGTAATTAAAATGCGAAGGGGTTGGTGCCCTCCGGGGAAACCTGAAACGCTCAAATGACTTCGCTGCTCGCATCTGATTTGGCCTCGAAACTCTAAGCATCGGGGTTTGTGTCTTTACTCCTGGGCTGCTTTTGTGGCTTCTTGGTTTGGGCCCAGAATGGCAGAATTTGGCTCAGAGAGTTTTTCACTGGTACAAAAATCTGGTCAGGAGAGATTGAAACTCTTTTCTCCCTTCAAATCCTGGTGGTTTTTGGCTCCTGAAAATCAGGATTTGTGCCTTTTTTGGGCAGGTTTTGTGGCTTGGTTTGGGTGCAGAAAGGCAGAATTGGGCTGAGAGAATTTTTCACTGGTACCAAGCATGGTCGAGAAAGGTTGAAACTTTTCTCCCAAAAAATCCGGCTGGTTTTGTCTTCTAAAAATCAGGATTTGTGCCAAGGAGTCGGATTCCTTATCCTAGGGGAACTTTTCCTCCCGAGCCAGATGAGGAGCTTGGGGTGGGAGCAGGGAATATTCCATGGCAAAGAGGGTGAAAACACAGCCCAGACCCTTCCCAAAGGCCTCAGGTAGCTCACGGAAGGACAAAAATCCCCGGAGAAAACCGTGGGGAAGCGGCTGTTAAGGAATAACGGGAGGTTTTTTTTGGTGCTACAGTCCTGAGGTAAAGTTTAGTTTTTGAACCTTCCCGGGACCAAAATATATTGAAAAAGAGATTTTATTTATAAATAACTGACAGGGCCCAACATCTGTGCAGTTTCTTTTCCCTCAGTTTTTAAGTCACGGCCCATCCTGAACTCCACCTTTGAAAATTTCCGATTTCACCAAGCAGGAGGAGATAAAAATCCACGGATTTTTGGTGGCACTGCTGCTGCCAGTGGAGATTTCCTCACATCCATCCCTGAAAACAGGGATTTGACCTTGGAACAGCACGTCCAGCAGGGACAGCCCGGGTTGGGGGTGGACTTGAGAGCAGAGATGGATTTGGTGCCCTGAAGAGGGAGGAGGTGGAAGGGGGCGCAGGGTTGGGCGTCAGGATGGAATTTTGGCAGGGACAGAAGCTGGGAAGCAGCTGGGGACACTTCGCAGGGCGTGGGTGTGGGGAAGGCCCTGCCTTTGGGGTGGGAAAAGGAGCCAGAATTCCCGGGCTGGATGAGGGTTCCCGGGGGAATTCGAGGATCAGCTCTGAGGTGGCAGTTCCAGGTCCCAGCCTGGTGGTTTCGGGGATGGAATTGAGGTCACAAATGAGGCACAGAGCACCAGTGATGCTTCTCCTGCCCAGAATTGTCTCCCTGGCCTTGTAGGAATGAGGTTGGACAGAGTGAGGTCCATAATCTCCCTTCCTGGTGTCCTGAGAGGTCCAGGAAGGCCGAGATCAAATGAAAACAAAAGCGGAAAACGAACGAGTTCTGCTGATCTCAGTGATTTTAATCAAATTACGAACAAAGCCGAGGCACTGCCACTCCCAGAGCTGCTCAGTTTTGTGGATCTGAGGCCACACAATTATTTTCTCTTGCTGGTTGAGGCGATGGTGAAGGGTCTGGAAGGGCAGCTGAGGGCACTTGGTGTGTCCAGCTGGAGCAGAGGACACTGAGGGCAGAGCTCAGGGATCTGCAGCTCCTCCCGAGGGGCAGCTCCGATCTCTGCTCCCTGGGACAGGGACAGCACCCAGGGAACGGCTGGAGCTGGGCCAGGGTAGGCTCAGGCTGGAGATGAGGGAAAGGTTCTTCCCCCAGAGGGTGCTGGGCACTGCCCAGGCTCCCCAGGGAATGGGCACGGCCCCGAGGCTGCCAGAGCTCCAGGAGCGTTTGGGCAGCGCTGCCAGGGATGCCCAGGGTGGGATTTGGGGTGTCTGGGCAGGGCCTGGGGCTGGGCTGGATGATCCCTGTGGGTCCCTTCACTCGGGATTTTCAATGGGAGATCAAACAAACCCCACCCAAGCAGCTCCTGCTGTCCCCAGAGCTCCTGGGGACGTCAGCACAGGGGGCCCTCCCAAAGTCCCTCCTCAGGACCAGCGAAGTCCTTCCTGGTGTTCCCCAGCCTGGCGGTGGCCGTGGGTGAAGGGAGGTGACTCTGGGGTCACCTGGGTGACCAGGGCAGCTCAGGTGAGCTGGGCCATTCCCCCAGCTCCGTGCCAGGCTGGGCACAGTGGGATTTTCCTCCCTGATGAGTGGGATTTTCCTCCCCCAGCACAAGGACTGGGAATTCATTGCTCGACGGACATCAGAGCTACCCCACTGCGCTTTTTTTATTCTGAAGGACGCAGCTCTTTCCTTCCTTCTTCTCTTTTTTTTTTAATTTAAATGAGTATCTCACACACTAAAAAAACCCCCAAATCATCTGAGTTTCAGCTGTGCCTCCAAATGATGTCAGTTAGCGCCCGCACCTCGTGAACTTCCCCTCTCGCTCACCACATCCTGGTGGGGTTTTCTGTGTCAAACCCGAGCCAGGCCCTTCTGGCAGGAGGTAAATTTAGCCGAGCACCCACTCGTGATGAGAGGCGTGGGCCGAGCAGCCGCCCTCGGGGGCGTAAAAACCTTCTAATTATAGCAGGGCCGGCTTCCTCTGCTCTCCCCTTCTCACGTCACCGCGTAAAAACCTCCTTCTGCTCGCTGTCCTTCCTGCAACAGGAGCTGGGGGGGGGTTGAAATCGTGCCCTGGCCCCTTTGCCCCGGTGGGAACGGGCCCAGGGGACCGCAGGTGACAAGGGCAGCCTTTGTTTGGCTCCGTCAGGGCGGGGAAGGTGAGCAGGGAGGGCTCTGCTGCGAGAATTTCGAGAATTTCCAGCAGGCCCTTTAGAAGTTGGTTGGATTTGCCTCCAGCAGGCTGGAGAACAAAAAGGGGTTAAACTGCACGGGGAGAAGCTGGAGTTGAATTGCTGAATTTCCACCTTTCGTTAAACTCTCCGCTGCGAAGGCGGCACTCGCAGCCCGGCCGCTCTCGGGTGGTTCTCGTAGTGTTTTCTGTGGGTTTGGGCTCTTGACGGGTTTGGGTTTTGTGAGGGAAGTGAAAGGCTGCCAGGTGAGGGTCCTGCTGTGCTGTGGCTGTGCCCTGCAGGGTCCCCGAGGCTGGCTCCTGGAGGGCACCGGGGTTTCATCCCCTCCGTGGGACGCTCCAGGCTGGGATCTTCCTGCTGAGGGCCTGGGATGAGCTCGGCTGGGCGGAGCTGGGTGCTGGGAAGGCCAAAATTGTTTAGGGTTTAACCTCTGCCTGGGCCGTTCGCTTGAGAGCTGATGATCCGTGTTGGGCCCTTCCGATATTCCGTAAAATATTCCCTAAAATATTCCATAAAATATTCCATAAAATATTCCATAAAATATTCCGTAAAATATTCTGTAAAATCTTCCGTAAAATCACTTGGGCAGGGCCTGGCTGGCCGCAGGTGAAATTTCCATTGCAAGGAGAGCTAAAAAAGGGCAATTTTAGGGGATGCTGCTCCACCTAAGGGGGGCACAGCAGCCACGGGCTCTGCCCTGTGTCCATCCCAGTGGTGGAATGGGATTTTGGGACCCTTCCCTGTCCCAGTTTGAAGAGCGGGGCCCTTGTGCCTGTGGCTGGTGCAGCTGGGAAGAGCTGGGGCTTTGTGGGGTGCAAAAAGAGGAGAGATTTGGGTTTTTCACCTGTGCAAACTGCCCCTAACCCGGTGCCAAGTGCTGTCACGGCAGGAACGAGATTATCCCGTGAAATACGGAGGCGTTTCCAGGAGAATTCATCCCGTGGCAGGCAGGGAATGGCTCTGGCTGAGCAAATCCAGAGGGCCCGGCTGTGTTCCCGGAGATAATATTCCCGGCCGTCCGGGCCCTGTGATTTATCCCGTTGTTTTCATCCCCGGTGGTTGTGGATGTTGCCCGGGGGTGGTGATGGACGGCTCCCGGAACCTTTCTGCGCCTTTGTTTTGGGGTTTCAGCCGGGTTTTATCGCAGCTCGGCGCCGCGTTCTGGTTATCGGCTCCCTGCTGGGGCTGGGGGTCACGAGGAGTGGGGACAGAGGTGGCCTGGGCAGCCAGAGTGGGAATAACTCTGGAATTACAGGCTCTGGAATAACAGCTTCCTTCTCCGAGCAAGGGGTGACGTGAAGCTCCTGCAGGGTGACAGCAGAGGGACCGTGGCGAGGGTTTGGGATCATTTCAGGAATTCTCTTGGATGGCTCCATGCCCCATGGAACAGGAGTCTCCACCAGGCTGTGTGAAGTCAGAATCCTGGGATTTGGGTTTTTTACCACCATGGAGTGAGCGGGATTTGGTGGGAAACCCTCAAAACTCCAACCTGGTGAAGGCTTGGGGCTTCGAGGGGTGACACTGCAAAGATCTGCCCCAGGCCTCGGTGCGAGGTCGGGAAAAGCGGGTAAACAAAGACCTTTTCCCCCAGAACATCCCTTTCTGTGGCTGAGTTTTCTCCTGAGCCCTCCCCTGGCAGCCAGCTCCAAGTGTGGATGTCGGGATGAGTGGAGGGGTTCTCCTGGAAACGCTGGGCAGTGTCGCTCTTTTCCCCACGGATGAGTAGAGAAACGACACGAAGTCCAGGCTCAGGGATCGATGGATGGTAATTTAATGAATTCTCAGAAGGCTTTTATATGTTCGTTCACAAAGTGTATTAAGTGGCATAAGGAAATTGGTTTTGGCCATCCATCCCTTAAGGGGATTGGTCAAGTTCTAAGACACCCATCTCTGAGTGTTTTTCTAGTTAGAACCATAACAATTCTGCAAAAACAACCTGCAGCTGCAAGAAGTTTACAAAACTGTAAGGTTGTTTTGAGTTACTTGCATGGGAAAGACAGAGCTCTCACAAAATGCCTCAGAGAGCTGAAGAAATTCTCTGCTGGAGCTTTTTCAGCATCCATAGGGCAGGTCCATTCCTGGGCTGGGTCTCAGGAAAAAAGGGTCCTGCAGGTCCGTGGAGCTCCATCAGGAGCCAGGGAAAAGGGAAGGGATCACTCCAGCCCTGCTTTTGTTCCATCAGCTCTGGAGGGGGCGAGGGGGATCTTTCCCAATCCCCGCTGCAAAGGAGGATCCCTCACTTCTGGATGTGGAAAAGTCACCCTGAGCAACCCGGCCCCACCTCGGGTTCAGAGCAGAGGCTTCCGCAGCAAAGCTGAATCCTAAAGCACCACCCTTAAATCCATAAATCATCATTTCCCTGGATTTAGGGAAATTCACCCAAAATGTTCCAGGGAAATGCAAAGGATTCCAGGAAATGCTGCTGAGTAACAGACCAAGGTGTTGGCAGCAGCACCCACAGGAAGCTCCACACCACAAAATCACAGAATTAGGGTTGGGAAAGACCTCCAAGAGCATCCAATCCAACCTTCAATCCCAGCTGGCTCAGGGAAAAGGATCCCGCAGATCCATGGGATCTCCACACCACAAAATCACGGAATCAGGGTTGGGAAAGACCTCCAAGAGCATCCAGTCCAACCTTCAATCCCAGCTGGCTCAGGGAAAAGGATCCTGCGAGTCCATGGAGCTCCATCGCCCAAACCGAGCCCGACTCCTCTGTCTCCCGGGATCTGCTGGGATGAAATCACCCTTCCAAAAGGCAAAACCATCCCAGGAATTCCGCTGCTTCCCTGCCTTGTGCTCCAGCCCTGCTGGGAGCGCCTTCCAGGGGCGTCAGTGCTCCAAAGGGGCCTCTGGGGACACGGGGACCTCCCAGGACAGCACCTCTGGCTGCCTCGGGAATTCCAGCTCAGGAGCCGGGCAGGGCTGGAATGATGTCTTCCCTTTTCCCTGGCCTAGCTTGGGGGATTTCCCGGGAACAAACGTCTCCCTGCCATGGAAATGACCTCACCTGCAGGAAATGTCGGTGGAATTTGCGACTCCGACGCCGCTGCTCCCAGGCCGAGGTGCCAAACCTCGAGGCAGCCAAAATATCTCAGCTTGAACGTTGATACCTCAGCCGGGACACCGATGCCTCTCCCCTGCGTGTGCAGAAGGCTGGGAATTCTTGGAATCCTGTTTTCCCCATCTCCAGGGCGGCAGAGGGAGCTGGGAGCAGGTTGGGGATGCTCTGGATGGAATCATCCGTCTGTCCTCTGCTGCTCTCTGAATCAGCTTTTCCTCGTCGTTCCCTCCAGGAACTGCTGATCGTTTCTTCCAGGAATTGCAGGGAAATTCAGGGAAAGCAGCAGGGATGTGTCTCCCGCAGGCAACGATCTGGGAATCACGGAATCATCCAAGACCTCCAAGACGCCGGAGCCCGGCTTCCAGACAGGGGTATCGTGGTTGTACCCTGATGCCAGAGGGATAACAGGGAATGGTTCCCCTGTTTCCTGGTGTGGGGTGAATGTGGTGCTGGATTTGGGGATCCGAGAGGACTTTCCCAACCTTAGGGAAAGGATTTTTTGGGATTACATGATCATTCCCATCAAAAGAACTCCGGTGTGTGCAGCTCCCAGGGATAATCCTGATTTTACCAGCACAGGGGTGGGGAGGGTTTGTGGCGTCCGACCATCACCAGCGCCACCCCAACCACCCTAAAATCACCCCAAACTACCCCTTCAAGGACCCCCCAAACCTCCCCCAACCCCCCCAGGCTCCTCCACACCCCATCAAGGACTCCCCAACCTCCCCCAACACCCCCCAAACCTCCCCAAACCCCCTCAAGGACTCCCTAAACCTCCTCAAATCCCCCCCAAACCCCATCAGGGACCCCCCAAGCCCCCTCAGGACCACTCAAACCTCCCCAAATCCCCCCCCAAAACCCCCTCAGGACCCCCAACACCTCCCCAAATCCCCCCCAAACCCCATCAGGGACCCCCAAATCCCCTCAGGACCCCCAAACCCTCCCCAAATCTCCCCTAAACCCCCTCAGGACCACTCAAAACCTCCCCAAATCCCCCCCAAACCCCCTCAGGACCCCCCAAACCTCCCCAAATCTCCCCCAAACCCCCTCAGGACCCCCCAAACCTCCCCAAATCTCCCCCAGACCCCCTCAGGACCCACCCAAACCTCCCCAAATCTCCCCCAAACCCCCTCAGGACCCCCCCAAATCGAGTGTCACATCCAGATATTTCTCGAACACTTCCAGAGACGGGGACTCCACCACCTCCCTGGGCAGTTTATTCCGACTCCTGACCGCTCCTGTAGGGAAAAAAACCCCAATTCTGATATTTAACGTGCACCTCCGGGGGCTGGAGCCGCTTTTTGAGGGTGAGAGAATCAGAAATTCTAAGGTTGGGAAAGACTTTTAGGATCCCCAAGTCCAACCATCAATAAATAAATATCAATCAATCAATAAATAACTCCTTATCAATCAATCAATCAATCAATCAATCAAATCATTTATTTAATAATAAATACAGTTATTCATGATAAATGGATAACACCCAATCAAATTATTCGTTCTAAATCTGGTGCTGAGGCAGAGCTACGATATCCCTCTTTTGGGCATAAAAACCTTGATTTGAGGGCTGTAAAAAAAACCCCACCAAAACCCAGATATTGTTTGTTCTTCTGCTGTTTCATGGATCACCTGAGCCAGCAACTGGCACCGAACACCTCTGGTTGCCACAAACGCACACAGAACCACGAGACCTGCGGGGAAAACCCCTCAGAATTTCACCAGGGTTGGTTTTGTTCGGCTCTCCGAGGCCCCTCGAGCTCGGGAGGAAAGAGGAGGAGGCGCCTCTGCTCGGCCTCCCGTCGGGGCAGGAGGTGTTTGAGCGAAAACCCAGCTTGGAGGGAAATTAGTGAGGGGCAGAGCAATAATTAGTGAGGGGCAGAGCAATAATTAGTGAGGGGCTGGGCAATAATTAACCGGGGACAGAGCAATAATTAACCAGGGACGGAGCAAGAAGCAGCTCTCGAGGGCGCTGCCAGCACCAACCCAAACCTGCGGAATTCTCCCCCAAAAACTGGGATAGGGCCCTGCGGGGGCTTGGAGGGGGTGGCAGAGAATTCCAGAGCTGCACCCAAAAACCTGGGTGAGGGAGCTGGAAAATCTCCCAGTTCCTGGAACCTGCTGGGGTTCTGCAACTTTTGATTTTTGAGGGGAATCCGTCGGGGTTGCAGCCAGGGAGCCGGGCTGGGATGTGGATCAGCTTCCGAAAGAATTCGTGATGGGGAAAATGGTTTAGATGATTCAGAGCTGATTTTTAAAGCTGCACCTTTGGGTGATGGAGGAGAAGCTGAAATTCTCTTTCTTTGTTTTCGATTTGTGCCACACGTGGGGAGGGTTTGGGACGGCTCAGGAGGATTTGAACCAGTGCAGGGACCCTGCTGGATTTCAGCAACTTTTGATTTTTGAAGGGAATCCATCAAGGTTGCAGGGTCCAGGAGCCGGGCTGGAATTTGGATCAGCCTCTAAAAAATCCGTGATGGGGAAAGTGATTTAGATGATTTAGAGCTGATTTTTAAAGCTGCACCTTTGGGTGATGGAGGAGAAGCTGAAATTCTCTTTATTTGTTTCCTGCGTTTTTGCCATGGATGGAGAGGGTTTGGGACAGCTCAGGAGGATTTAAACCAGTTCATGGAACCTGCTGGGATTCTGCAACTTTTGATTTTTGAACGGAATCCGTCGGGGTTGCAGGGTCCAGGAGCCGGGCTGGAATTTGGATCAGCCTCTAAAAAATCCATGAGGGGGAAAGTGATTTAGATGATTCAGAGCTGACTTTTAAAGCTGCACCTTTGGGTGATGGAGGAGAAGCTGAAATTCTCTTTGGGCAGGGTTTGAGGGCAGGGTTTCTTTGTGCCACACCTGGGGAGGGTTTGGGACGGCTCAGGAGGATTTGAACCAGTGCAGGGACCCTGATGAATTTCGGCAACTTTTGATTTTTGAGGGGAATCCATCAGGGTTGCAGTCAGGGAGCTGGGCTGGGATGTGGATCAGCTTCCGAAAGAATCCGTGAGGGGGAAAGTGATTGAGATGATTCAGAGCTGACGTTTAAAGCTGCACCTTTGGGTGATGGAGGAGAAGCTGAAATTCTCTTTATTTGTTTCCTGTGTTTGTGCCATGGATGGGGAGGGTTTGGGACGGCTCAGGAGGATTGAAACCTTTGTGGGGAAAACGTCTCCATTTGTCCAACCCGCGGGGTTTTTAGCGGAGTTTTCCCACCTCTGGAGATTCCCGGGATGTGCAGTTTGGGAAGCTCGGGGCTGGGGCCGAGCAGGACAATAATTGGAATATTTGATCCCTTCTCCATCCCCGGAGTGTTTCCTCTGGCACGGGCTCGCAGGAAAATACTTTCTGGCACTGCTTTCGATTAGATCCTGGAATAATCTCCCGGAGGAAGTGGCGGGAGGCCAATCGTGGAGCCAATTAAAACAATGGCTCGGGATTAACCCCTTCAGCGCCGCCGAGCACACCTGGGGCGAATTAAGCAGAGACAAGCGGAGTATTTGACGATCCGGAGGTTAAAACAACCTCGAGCTGTGGGTATCCCCCCTGCATCATTCCCGGGGAATTAGGATTTGTATTTTCCCTCGATATTTTCCCTGATTTGTGGCCAAAATTAACCCTGAGCTGCCTGGAGGGGGTGTTCAGTCAGATCTTTGCTACATATACATTGTTTTTTTTTCTAAAAAAGGAGCTGTCTGTGACAATGGGGCTGAGTCTGATGGGTTTTGTCTCTTATTTCCCCCCCCCCTTTTTTCCTCCCCCTCCGTGATTCCTGGGAGCGATATCTCACCGGGAATGAATGGCAGCGCAGGAGACAAAGAGCTGCCTTTGTGCGCTGATGAATTCGGAGAGCATGTGGGTGGCTGCTGAGCAGCACACCCTTCCCTCAGCCTCCCGCCACCGAGCTTCCCGCGTGCTTCCCTCCGGAAAAAAATGGGAACTCAGAGCGAATCGGGGGGCTCGGGGAGGGAATAATGCGCCCTCAATAAATGAGGGCGGCTCAGGCGGTGTCAAAAGTCTTGAAGGGAGCAGGGTCTGGGCTGGAGTTAGTTCAATAATTTATTTATGATTTAATTTATTGATGATATCTGACAGCTTCCTCTGCTTTCGCTCGCTGCTGCACCCACGAAAAACCCCTGGAGCTGCGGGTTTGCTCCAGGGAATGACAGAATTGGTGCTGGAGCGGCGATTCCCACCGCTGCCCTCGTGTCCTGCCGGGCCTGAGCCCTGTCCCTGCGCTTTTCCAGGGGTTCCCTGGCTGCAGGGCGGCTTTTCCAGGGGTTCCCTGGCTGCAGGGATCGGGCACACGGAGCTGGCTCCTGCCGGGAGCCGGGGCAGGGAACAGACCCCATCCCGCCAGCACCCCCCGTTCCCTCCCTGCCTTCCTCCCTGCTGTGCTGAAGCCCCTTTTCCAGGGATTTCTGGGAGGGAGAACGTGGGGGAGTCTAAACCTGGCTTAAAACCCACCAAAACCTCACTTTTCTCCCCTGCCTTGCTTTGAGCAGGAGCTTCCTGGGGGTGCAGCCCCTCCTTGGCTCTGCTCTTGCCCTTCCTGATGTTTTTTCCTGCTTTTCCTGCTAAATGATTCCAAATCCCTGCTCTTCCTTGCCATGGAAATCCCTCGTGGCCTCCTCGCTGTCCTGCTTTGCTGCCCAGGCTGATTTTGGGGAGAGCCCCATGGGGAAGCTGCCCCTGTGATTTGATTTTTGAGGCCGGGCACCGCCCGCTCTCCCCGGTTTTTATCTTTGCTGCGTCCTCCAACACCCAGGGATGGGTTGGGACAGGCGCAGACCCCCCCCCCAGGAGGAATCCTGGGGATATTCCAAGCATTTCCCCCCGTTCCTTCACCTCCCAGGGCTGTTATTCCGTACTCTCCTGCAGGAAAGGAACATTTTATTCCATGGGGAGTGTTGGGGTGCACTGTGTGCTGGAAGAGAGACAGGCCCTGAGGGCCGCAGAGAGAGCCTCTTTCTTGGACCCAGAGGTGACCCTGGGAGTGCATCCAGGTCACCGGGGATGGGCTGAGAGAGGATTGTGGGTTTGTGGACAGTGCTGGGCCTATGAGATGTGATAATTGTAGTTTGTGACCTTACAGGGCATTGTTTACCTGTTACCATAATGGGCAATGTCTGTGCACTACCCCAGGTGATTGGGGGACACTGAGGTGAACATCTTTCCTGTTTCTATGATGTGATATCCTGTTGGGTGCTGGTGTTTAGGGAATATTCACTGTGCAATAAAGGCTTTGCACTTTCCATCCTGTGTGCGCAGTCCATGCCCTCGCGGGATCGCTGCAGGGAGCCCCGTGAGACGCGGTGCCACAGCCCGGCCTGTGCATGGGCTCCCCCTGCTCACTCCTGCTCTCTGTTTCCCCCCAGCTTCTCCAACACCTCCTTCTACTCCGCCAAAAGCTCTGCACACCTGGAATCCCAAAAGTCTGGGATTTTCAGCCTGTCGGTCCCCCAGTCGCTTCCAGAGCCCCGGGGCTGGGCGGTCGGGCGAGGTTTGGGACCCTGGGTTTGGAGCTGCTGCTGGAACCGCAGGGCTTGGTGGCACAAAGAGGCGGCAGAGCACCTTTAGCCGAAGGGATGAAGGGAATTTGAACCTCCAAGTCCCAGCCCGTGGCAGTTTTCCTGATTTTGGGGATTTTTTGGGGGGCCTGGATGTTGTAGCCCGCGTGGTAAAAGCGTAGAAACGGCTGAGAAGTTGCTCAATACGGCGAAAAAATCAATTAAATATTTATTTAATGAGATGTTTAATGGACATTTAATCACCAGCAGCTCGCGCTTGCAGGAGTTACCCTGCTGAGAACGGTCGGAGCAGGGAAATCCCTTCCTGTACCCCGTGCATGGAGCACCTGGATGTGCACACAAACAAATTCCTCTCATCCTTATCCCCAAAAAATTCGATTTCCAGGTGCCCTTTGCACAGCCAGAGCTCAGCAGCCTCATTTCCCACCCTGGGAGAGCATTCCCAGAGCGCATCCAGGTGCAGGAGAGCCCAAATGCGTCCAGTCTGTGGGGAGAAATTTAAACCTGGCTTAAAAACCACCAAAACCTCGCTTTTCTCCCACGTCTTGCTTTGAGCTGGATCCTCCTGGCTCTGCTCCCCTGCTTGGCTCTGCTCTTGCCCTTCCTGATGTTTTTTCCTGCTTTTCCTGCTGTTCCCTGCTGGATAATTCCGAATCCCTGCTCTTCCTTGCCATGGAAATCCCTTGCGGCCTCCTCGCTGCAGGGCCGGGATCAAAGGAAAGGAAAGGAAAGGAAAATGCTTTGGTGCCCGGGGATCATCTCCTGCCCCGCTCCTGACAAGAAAAGCAGGGAATTCAGCCAAAAACGAGGGAACCGGGCTGGGTGCTCGTCTCACCCTTCCCTCCTGTGACCTCGTGTTCCAGAGCGATTTCGTGGATGGTTAAGGCGGATCCAAACCAGCCCAGGGGTCCCCCTCCGCATCATTTAACCGGGAAAGAAAATGAAATTAAAACCCCGCTGGAATTCTGTGCCAGGTCTATTTTCATTCTCCTCAGGGAAGGTGAAAGCCCATCAGGATCGGCCTTTAGGGAGTCTCCCCCCTCTCATTCCTTTGATTTTTGTCCCAAATTCCAGAGGCTCCGATGGGTTCCGCTCTGTAAACCTGCCAGAGCTGACTGTGACATTTCCCTGCATCTTTTTCCCCCATTAAACAGGAAAATTTGGCTTCCACCCCACTTCCACTCCCTAAACTCTAAATTAATCCCAAATATTGCCCCTGGGAAGTGGCAGCTTTTAGGTTTTCCAGGGTTTCCCGGATTAAACTGGATTTGGGGAGCAGTGGGATCTCTACCTGCGACCTGGGGAGTTTTCCGAGTGCATCCTCCCAGGGAATAACCCAGCCTTGGATTTTCTGAAGCTCTTGGCAGGTCAGGGAACACCGAGCGCTGTGCTGGGGTTGTCTCCGTGGTTATCTCGGATTTTCCTTCTGATAAGGGAGGTGTTTTGTTCGGAAAATTCAGCTGCAGCGCGGGAGGGTTGAGGACAACAAGGGAAATCCAGAATTTGAGTTGGGAAAGCGGAAACGGAACCCGCCCAACCCCCAGATCCCCGCCAGGAGCTCTGTGGCACCGGGAAATCCTCATTTTGCGTCGTTTCTGTGCCGTGGGGTGGGATGAGGGGGTTCCAGGGATCCGTAAAATCCCTCAGGATCTCAGCCCCCTCCTCCTGCAAAGGGAGCTCGGGGCAGCGCGGGATGGAGGGGCTGGAGCGGTCACGGAATCAGGGAATCACGGAATATCCCGACCCCCCAGGGATCATCCCTGTTTTCACACGGAATTACAGGAATTATTCACAGTTTTCCCCTGAGGGATTCTCCAGGAAAGGGAAAACGAGTGAAATAAGAGGTCAAAAAAGAGTAAAATAAGAGGGCAAAACTAAACAGGAATGAATTTCGTTTGCGTTCAGCTGCTGAGGGTGGGGTTGGAAAGGTGGTGGAAGGGTTTGATAGGAAAATCATCTTTGGGCTTGGACACGGCTTGGAAATGCTCAGTGCAGACCTCAGCAGCTCCAAAGAGTTCTGTAACAAAGCAGCATCGGATTATTCAATCAAACCGTGAGCAGTTTGTTTATTTACTTAATAATTAATTTAATACAAAAAATGGAATAAATACATTTTAAATTTTTAAATTTTTATTTATTTAATAAAACCAGAGCAGCTGCGGCTGCCCCTGGATCCCTGCGAGTGCCCAAGGCCGGGCTGGAGCAGCCTGGGACAGTGGGAGGTGTCCCTGGGGTGTCGCTGGATGAGCTTTGAGGTCCCTTCCGACCCAAACCGCTCTGGGATTCTGCGATGTCCTTTCTGTTTCAAAAGGAGAACGGAATCAAAGCAAACGACATTTTCAACAACAATTTCTGGTCTTTCTTAACTGAACCTGGGCTTCATTTTAGGGTTTTTTTGTGCTTTATTCGTTTTTTCCTCTGGCCTGGTTCTGCTGGGGCTGGGCTGAAGGGGAGGGCGGGAAGAGATGTTTGGGAAAGTGCAGATTTCTGCGGATTCACGGGGGGCTGATGAGTGCAAATCGTGTTTTAGGGTCTCAGCTCTCTGCTTTTCCCTTCAGTGCTCTGCCCGTGCGGTTCCCACACTCATAAAGGAGGTAATTAACGAGCTCTGCCCGTCACGCTGGCTTTATTACCTTTATCCTGCAGATAAATATAATTATAAAGCTGAGGTAATTAAGAGAAATTCCGAGGCCGGAGTGACACAATTCTGTGTTTACAGCGGTGTGCGCGAGAGGAAACGCTTCGATCCCGTATTTCAATCCCAGGTCGCTGCCCTTCCTCTCCGGGGCCAGGCCAGGCTGCTCTCGGAAGTCCCTGCGGTGTTTTCCTGGATGCTCCTTCCCCGAGCGGTGAATTAGAAACTCCCGGCGTGTTTGGAGGACGCCTCGCGCCCGAGGATGCGGCAGCTCCCCGGAAACCCCGGGATTTCCTCTGGGTGGGCGGGAATGAGCTGCTCCCTGTCCTCTCCTCGGGGCGGGAGGTGCCACAGGGGTGTCCTCAAACCCTTTCGCACCCCGCGAGCGACGCGGGCAGTCCCGAGCACGAACAGAGCAGAGTTTGGGGAGGAAGATCGCGGAATCGTGGAGTGGTTTGGGATGGAAGGGACCTCGAAGCCCTTTCCAGCCCAAAGCTGGGAAGTTGCAGCCCCTGCCATGGTCAGGGCACCGTCCACTCTCCCAGGCTGCTCCAGGCCACCTCGGACACCTCCAGGGACGGGGCAGGGACATTGTCCAGCACAGCCCCACGGGGGTGGGACCGAGGGGTGCTGAGGGGACATTTCTGACAGAAACCCCGGCAGCTCTTGGCTCCTTCATGATGAGCCTCCTTTGCTCCAGGCTGAGCCCCTTTCCCAGCTCCCTCAGGAATTCTCCAGCCCCTTCCCAGCTCCGCTCCCTGCCCTGGACTCGCTCCAGCCCCTCAGGGGCACGAAGGTGTTTGCAAATTAAACTTTCCCATTCTAAATCACCCCAGAGGATTTTGATGCCTCCATTCCTGGCTGCTCCTGGGGTGTGCAGGAGTTGGGGCAGAGGGGGTCAGTCCTTCTCCAAGCCTCGCATTCCCTCCTTCCATGGAGAAAGAGGCTGGGAAAGAGGGGTGAATGGTTTAATTTGTGCGGAGATGAGGGCCTCAGGTACTTCCCAAAGGGATACAACCTTCCCCTCGTGTCCTCCTCACTTCCAGCACCCCAAACTCCTCCCGGTTCCACTGCCCAGCTCGGAGCCGGGTCGTTTCCAAGCCCAGAGGTCCTGGAAAATGTGTGGGGAATGGAAATTGTGTGGGGAAATGGAGAATGTGTGGGAAATGGAGAATGTGTGGGCAATGGATGTGCTGTCAAAACAAACAAACCTGCCACCAGGCAGGGATCCTCTCCCGGGGCTGGGACCGCTCCCACCCCTGCCCCGGCGCGCTCTCCCCAGCGGAATTTGGATTTTCCCTGGTGGTGGAAGCACTTGGAGGCTTTGGATGGATGTGGGAAGGCTGATCCCAACCTCAAGACGAGGACGATCGTGGCTGGGGTGAAGGAAAATCGGTGTTGAGGGCTCAGGGAGGTGAGATCTGCCTTGGGCCCTCCCGGCAGCGCTGCCCTGGGGCACCACGGCCGCGATTTGGGGCTGATGCGGTGCCCGGGCCGCGGCTCGGGGCTGGCACACCCCGGGCACTGCCAGGGCCATTCCACAGCCCGATTCAGGTGAGATCCGTGCCCCTGACAGACGCTTCTGTGGCATTTTTGTCCCACCCGCCGCTCCTTTGGGGCAGCATCTGCGCTGCTGGTTCCCATAACAACTCGTGAGTTCCTCACTGCAAAGCTGCTTTTTTGGTTTTCTTAAAATTTTAATTATTATTAACCAAAAAAAAAAAAATAGAAACCCAGCCCAAATTCTCTTGTCTTTTGTCAGCTCCCGAAGCACTCAGATCCCTGGCAGGCTGCCTCTTCTTTTCCCCTCCTCTTTTCCTTGTTTTCCATGAAAAGGAAGCCAGGCTTGTGCTTAGGAGGGTGATCACCATTAATTACAGAGAGAAAGGAATATCACCTGTCCAGCTTTACAGATGCTGGGCCTTGGTGAGCACTGAGAAGGGAAAAAAGGGGAGATGAAAAGGTTCGGGCGTGCTGGGTGCTGATTTGGGTGATGGATTTGGGCTCTTCAGCATCTCCCTGACAGGTTTATTTAGAGCTCCCCTTTGCTCCGGCCTTCCCCCGGCGCTGACACTCATTCCTGGCACTCCAAAGGAGTTAAAACCGAGTTTAAACCGGGGTCCTGACACGGTGATAAACAGCAGCGATAAAACTCCCACCTGGCAGCACCCTCGGCACAGGGACCGCTCCCACCCCTGCCCCGGGGCGCTCTCCGCAGAGGAATTTGGACTTTTCCTGGTGATGGGAGCAGCTGGAGGCTTTGGATGGATGTGGGAAGGCTGATCCCAACCTCAAGACGAGGAAAATCACGGCTGGGGCGCACTAAAATTCCAATGTTCTCAGTCCTGAGCACGAGAAGATGAGAAGTGGGGCAGGACACACAGGGAGGGGATTTTGGGGTGTGTGAAACCCTCCAGAATCCTCGGGGGAAAACGCCCAAATGTTTTATAACTCGACGTTTTCTGCGTGGACATTCACAGCCCACACTGGCCGCTATCAAGGAATAAAAATGATCGTTTAAAAACGACGAGAAAAATTGTTATAAAATCATCCTTGACGGCTTCGGGATGAGCCCACCTCTGTTCTCTCCAGTTCTCTGCCCTCGCTGAGGTTTCCCTGCCCAGGTTTAAAAAGTTATTTTAAGTTCCCCGTCTCGTTGTGCCTCGGCGCTAAAGGATGGCAACGCTCGGTGCCGCTGCTTTTCTCCTTCTCCCAGAGAATCCCAGGCTGGTTTGGGTTGGAAAGGACCTTAAATGCCACCCAGTGCCACCGCTGCCATGGCAGGGACACCTCCCACTGTCCCAGGCTGCTCCCAGCCCCGTCCAGCCTGACCTGGGACACTGCCAGGGATAAGAATTCTATTTATTTTCCATTAAAACGCACAGAAAACGGGTCTAAATTCAGCCACACGGATGCTCAGGGCCGTCAGATGTGGCTTTGAAGCTGCAGACAGAGAAATCCTGCAGATGTTGGCACACAAGGAGTTGGAATTCTGTTGGGGTGGAGCCACGTGGCGCCGTCCGAGCTGAGAATGGGAAATACAAGGGGCTGTGGGCAAAACCTGTGCTCTGGGCAGTTAATTACGGGGTTTGGTAATTAGCAGCCCCAGCAGGTTTTAGTGCAGAGCTCAGTCTGTGCCGTGGAAGGGTTAAAATCCCGGATTTCCCCAAGGACCCTGTGAATTTCCATCCACCCTGTGCCAGTCAGGAGCTCCTTTCTGCTGAGCAGCCCCTGATTTGGTGCTGCTAAGGGCAGTGAGCTGCTGCTGAGGAGGAGGAGGAGGGATATTCCCACTGGAACTCGATTATCCCACAATTCCAGTGGAATTGCATGGAAACAAAGTTAAAAAAACATTCAGGTGTTGCAGATAACGAGTTGGCCTTGCTGATACCCCAGCACCAGCCGGAGCTGCTTGGCTTGCAGAACGGGGCAGAAGCCCTGCAAAAATCACACAAAAAGAAAGGGAAAGAACCTTTCCATGGATGTAAATCCCAGTTTTTGGATGTAACGGGACAAGCCAAGGTCATGGGGCCAGCCATGATCTCGGCACTTCTCAGCTTTGCAAATAAACCGTCTTTAATTCCAGCTCCTCTCCCCCTTCTCGTGATTTTCAGGAAAAGCAAACAGAGGCAGAGCTGCGTTGGCTGCAGCACCAGGAGCATTCCCGTTTATCCTTGGGGATGTTCCTGCCCTGCTGCTGCTGGGACGGCACCGGGGGTGGCAGTGAGCTGTCCCCTCAGGACAAGAGGGACATGGAGGGGCTGGAGCGAGTCCAGGGCAGGGAATGGAGCTGGGAAGGGGCTGGAGAATTCCTGAGAGAGCTGGGAAAGGGGCTCAGCCTGGAGAAAAGGAGGATCCAGAAGGGAAAAGCTCTGCAGCAGAGCCTTCCCCAAACTTCCCTCACTTTCTTTTCCCCTCACGTTTTCTCCCACTTTTTGATTTTCCCCTCACAGCAAGGGAGACCCCGAGGGGCTGGAGCGAGTGCAGGGCAGGGAGCGGAGCTGGGAAGGGGCTGGAGAATTCCTGAGGGAGCTGGGAAAGGGGCTCAGCCTGGAGAAAAGGAGGCTCAGGGGGGCCCTTGTGGCTCTGCACAACTCCCTGACAGGAGGGGGCAGCTGGGGGGGGTCGGGCTCTGCTCCCAGTGAACAGGGACAGGAGGAGAGGGAACGGCCTCAGGCTGGGCCAGGAGAAGTTTAGGTTGGATTTTAGGAAAAATTTCCTCATGGAAAGGGTTGTCCGGCCTTGGATGGTGGAATCACCACCCGTGGAAGTGTTCACAGAACCCGTGGGTGAGGCACTTGAGGTCACGGTTCCGTGCTGACCACGGTGCTGGTGCTGGGCTGAGGGCTGGACTCAAAGATCTTGGAAGTTCATCCCGACCTCGGTGGCTCCGTTATTCCACGATTCCAGGGGCAGTCTGTGGTGGCCCAGAACTCCATTTGCTAATTCGCTCCAGCAGCTCATTCCCAGCCTGGGGAAATCCAGGAGCGCCCGCGGGGAGCTGGGCCAGCAGCAGGACCCGGCACAGGCACCGCTGGCTCTGCCACAGCCCGGGGGACATTTCCCAGGCTGAACCCGAGCCCGGGAGCCCCAGCTGCGCCAGGATCTTGTGCAACTTCCCCTCCGGTTTATTTGTCCGACTCCTGGATTTTATTTGCCTCCCTCTCCAGATTGATGGGGCCGTTGCTCAATTTCGGAGCCGCTGGAATCGCGGCACTCCCAGGGCTTGTTCCAGGAGCACGTGAAAGGCGTTCCTGACGTCCCTTCCTCAGGGGCTGCGGCGTTTTTGGGAAGTGGGGCACCCTCCTGGTGCCTCCCTGGAATCGTGTCCCGAATCCAGGTGTGGCAGAGCCGGAGGGAGCAGAGCCCAGGGCCCCAGGTGCAGGTGAGGCTTTGCAGCCGTGTGTGACCCGGAGCCAATTTTCATGGGATCCGAAGATCCCCTTCCCCAAATCCAGGAATTCTGCCATGACAGATTTCCAGCTGGAAGGGGGAAGCTGAGAGGGTTTTTTAGGGGAATTTTGGGACAGCACAGCGATTTTATTTGGGGCGAGGCATTACTTTTGCGTTTGCTTTTTGACTCTGCTGCTAAAATGATTATTCCAGTCGGGCCGAGCTGATCCTCGCTGATTTAAGTGTCTAAAATAAAGTTATAAACGAGCTGTGTTTTCCATGAGCAACATTCCCGTTCATCCCTTACCTCATGGCAGTGAAATCACTCCCAAGGAGCAGCGAGCGTGCTTGGAAAACACTGGAATCGTTTGGAGGTGATAATTTAGTTCACGGCACTGAAAGTTTTACATCTATTTACATTCTGCTCAGGGAAGGTGAAAGCCCGTCAGGATCGGCCTTTAGGGAGTCTCCCCCCTCTCATTCCTTTGATTTTTGTCCCAAATTCCAGAGGCTCCGATGGGTTCCGCTCTGTAAACCTGCCAGAGCTGACTGTGACATTTCCCTGCATCTTTTTCCCCCATTAAACAGGAAAATTTGGCTTCCACCCCACTTCCACTCCCTAAACTCTAAATTAATCCCAAATATTGCCCCTGGGAAGTGGCAGGCTTTAGGTTTTCCAGGGTTTCCCGGATTAAACTGGATTTGGGGAGCAGTGGGATCTCTACCTGCGACCTGGGGAGTTTTCCGAGTGCATCCTCCCAGGGAATAACCCAGCCTCGGATTTTCTGAAGCTCTTGGCACGGGGAGGAGCTGGGAGCGCTCAGCCTCCCGGAGCTGGATGGGAACTTGGCTCTTCCCCTGGTTCATTTTCGAGGCTGCAGCAAAAATCCTTCCCGAAGCTGGGCTCCGGCCAGGGTCTGGGATTCAGGATGCGGCTGTTCCCAGGCATCTCCCTGGAAAATCGCCTCTCCCTCGTTCCTCTCCCGCTCCCCGGGGTCAGAGGGAGGCTGCTCACGGCGTTTGGGGGTTGGTGCTGGTTTGAGGTGCTGTCGGCAAATCAGGGATTTGGATCAACTCATAAATTCCAATTAACCCCTTGGCTGCTGTGCCAGGCAGAGCTGAGTGCCCGAGCGGGGTGAAGAGGGCGGACAAAATCTGCGTTTGGGGCAGGGCTGGGTGTGAAAGGTGTCCCTGAGAGGGGACAGAATCTGCACTCAGGGCAGGGCTGGGTGTGAAAGGTGTCCCTGTGCCTGCAGGTGATGACGAAATCTGCACTCAGGGCAGGGCTGGGTGTGAAGATCTCTCCAAGGTGTCCCTGAGGGGTCCCAGAATCTGCTCTCAGGGCAGGTTGGTGTGGGAAGAGGCTCTCCGAGGTGTCCCCGTGCCCGCAGAGTGGTGGCTCGGGGGTCACGGCGCAGAATTTCGGTGGAGCTGCCCTGAAGTGCCCGGTTTGAAGGAGTTGCGGGTGTGCAGACACCTCTCTCGTCGTCCTGCAGTGATGTTCTCATCTCCTGGCACCCCCAGGTCACCCAAATTCCCCTCTCAGCCGTGCCCAGCAGCAGCCTGGCTCCTAACGAGAGCTGGGGGGTTTTGGGGCGCTGGTTTGGGGTCCGGGGTCCTGCTCACATCGAGTTTTGGGTTTATTTGGCAGCAGGGTGAACGTCAGCCTTTGGAAGAGCAAGAAATGAGAGTGGTTTTGCTTCTCTGGTGGCGTTTTGCTTCTCTTCACCTCCTTCCCTGCAAGCTGAGGGGGGTTTGGAGCATCCCTGATCCCTCCCCGCCCCTGGAGCAGCCCCTTCCCAGCTGGGAGATCCCAGCAGGACCTTCCCGGTTCTCTGTCCTGAGGGTTTCTGCCAAAGCTGCCCCGGCCACGTGGGAAATCCTTCCCAGGCAGCTCCTGCAGGGAAGTTTCACCCCAAGGGATCCGGGATCCCGGTTGCTCCAGGGGCTCCCCACAGATCCTTTCCCTGCGCAGAGCCTTTCCGGGGACGCTCAGGTAGGGCCTGAGAGGTTCATGAGAGGATTTGTGGGATCGGGGGGGGGGTTTCCAGGGGATGTTTTGCTTGGCACGGAGGTGAATCCCCCGATAAAAGCTCGTGAAGGCAGCGCTTCGCTGCGGGAATCAACACACGGAGTGAGGCGGGGAGGAGAATTCGTATGAAATGGTCAGAAATAATCAAATGACAATAATTAATAATCAAATGATTGGCTTTAATCGAGCTGCAGCTGATCTAAAGGGTGTGAGCCACATTCCTCCTTTTTCCGGTTGGGAAAAGCAGGGGGGACACCCTGGGAACAGCAGGAGGGGCAGGGACACGCCGCCCTCGGGTTGCGTTTGCTGCCTGTGCCGAGGCAGACGGAATTCCCACCGGAAAAGGGATTTCCAGAGGGCGTTTGTGTCCTGCTGGGGGTCACAGGGCCAGGAGCCCCGGGGAAGCAGAGTTCGGGATGTCCTGCTGGAGAAAAAACGGAGGAAAATCAGCTTTTCCAGAAGGAACGGCGCTGTTGGGAATCTGGGCTCCAGAGGGGCAGCAGGAAGGGGAAATCGGCTTCACCCCCAGCCAGGGGCCGCGTTCCTGGCCCTGCTGCCGCTGTCCCCAGGAGGCTGTGCCGCCTCACACGGGTCCCTTCTCCTCGCTGCGAGCTCGCTTTTGTCATTCTCAGCCTGAATTCTCCTTTCCATCGCCTGCCTCGTTAGCAAAACACAACTCCCCAGAAATTTCTTCTCAATCTGGCGTTCCCACCCGTCAATTATTTGCAGGTTTTTATTCCCTCACACTTTTTTTTTCTTTTTCCTTTTTTTTCCCTTTTTTTTTTTTTTGTTTTCTTTTTCTTTTTTTGGACTCGAAGGAAACATGCAGCTTTTTCTCCTTTAACTTCTCCAAAGGGATCAGTGTTTCCAGAATCCAGAATCCTGCACTGCTGATAGCTGGACAGGGGGTTTGGCCACTTCTTTTAGTGGAAAAGGCTCACCCTAAACGGGCAGAGGAAGAGTTTTGGGGTCACATTCCTGTGCAGAGGATGCTCCTGAGACATTTGGCCAAAACCCCACGTGGAGGGATGAAGGAGATGATCCTGGAGGGGTGAAGGAGATAGTTCTGGAGGGGTGAAGGAGATGATTCTGGAGGGATGGAGGACATGATCCTGGAGGGATGAAGGAGATGATTCTGGAGGGATGGAGGAGATGATCCTGGAGGGAGGAAGGAGATGATCCTGGAGGGGTGGAGGAGATGGTTCTGGAGGGATGAAGGAGGTGGTTCTGGAGGGATGAAGATGATCCTGGAGGGATGGAGATGATTCTGGAGGGATGGAGGAGATGGTTCTGGAAGGATGGAGGAGATGGTTCTGGAAGGATGGAGGAGATGATTCTGGAGGGATGGAGGACATGATCCTGGAGGGATGAAGGAGATGATTCTGGAGGGATGGAGGAGATGATTCTGGAGGGATGGAGGAGATGATCCTGGAGGGAGGAAAGAGGTGATTCTGGAGGGATGGAGATGATCCTGGAGGGGTGGAGGAGATGGTTCTGGAGGGATGAAGGAGGTGGTTCTGGAGGGATGGAGATGATCCTGGAGGGATGAAGGAGATGATCCTGGAGGGATGGAGATGATTCTGGAGGGATGGAGGAGATGATCCTGAAGGGATGAAGGAGATGATCCTGGAGGGATGAAGGAGACGATCCTGGAGGGATGGAGATGATCCTGGAGGGATGAAGGAGATGGTTCTGCTGTGCCTTCTCTTTGGTTCTCTGGTCCAGGCTCCCAGAGCAGCCTGGGGCGAGCCCAGCATCCCGAAAGATGCTCTGAGTGGTTTTATATCACAACTTTTCTGCTTTCCTGGGATTTTGCCCTGCCCTTGTTCCTGCAGTTGGATCTGTGGTTGTTCTTTCCCTTTTTTTTTTTTTCTCTTTTTTTGTCTCTTTTTTCCTCTATTCTGCTGCAGGTTTTGGTGGGGGCAGTGACACAGTTGGAGCCACGTGAGGGCTGCTCTTCGCAGCATCGCCGAGCTGTGATTTTTTTTCTGTCCTTTCAAGTGAAACCCAGACTTTTCAGACAGTCCATGACCCAAACCCCCGCCCTGGGACAGTCCCCGGTGCTGCTGTGCCTCCGTTTGTGCCACATCCCAGAGCCTGGCACCCCAAACCCTCTGACGGGCACCTCCGTGCCCAGCTCTGACCTCCTGCCTCGGCCATCTGCTGCTGCTGGGGCTCTGGGGAGAGCCAGAGTTGTGTTTTGCTAACGAGGCAGGCGATGGAAAGGAGAATTCAGGCTGAGAATGACAAAAGTGAGCTCGCAGCGAGGAGAAGGGACCCGTGTGAGCAGCAGCAGGGCCGGGAACGCGTCCCCTGGCTGGGGATGAAGCTGATTTCCCCTTCCTGCTGCCCCTCTGGAGCCCAGACTCCCAACAGCGCCGTCCCTCAGGCCCTCGGTGTCTTTGCCAGGCAGCAGAGCAGGCTCAGCCCCCGCAGGAGAGGGGTTCGGATGAGTTTTGGCCTCTCCTTGCACCGTCTGTTTGGGACGGAGCCACGAGCTGGGTTCAGGTGCTGGGGCAGCCCGAAAGGAGCAGCCAGGAGGGAGAGAAAATCCCCCCGAGCCGGAGCCGGAGGCGAGCTCAGGGACACCTCGGGACATCTCTGCTGCCTCCAGGTGCCACCAGGCAGCCCAGGGATGTCGCCGGGGCTGGGAGCCGGCTCGTGTTGCCCGTGGCAACCCGGGATGGAGGCAGCGTGCCAGGCACACACAGACACACGTGCGCGCGTTGCCGTGACAACCATCCCGGAGTTTTTATGGATCCTGGGCTCTGCTTGGCAGCTTCCAAAGCACCTCTAAGGTGCCACAACCCGGGAGGGAAAGGGCTGCCTTGGGCTTCTCCCCTACTCCCAAAAAACCAGAGCCTGAAATAGGGAATGAAGGGGAATATACGTGGATTAAGGAAAAAGAGAGTGGGAAAAGAGAGTCCCACAGGGCTCGGTGCTGTGCTGGTGTTTTTATGGATCCTGGGCTCTGTTTGTCCCCTCCTTCCAAAAAAACAGAGCCCTAAATCAGGAATGATGGGCAAAAAGTGTGGATTAATGATGGAAAAAGTGGGAAAAGAGAGTCACAAAGGGTTTGGTGCTGTGCTGGTGTTTTTATGGATCCTGGGCTCTGTTTGTCCCCCCCAAAAAAGCCCCAGAGCCCCAAATCAGGAATGAAGGGCAAAAGGCGTGGAGTAATGACGGAAAAAGGAGGAAAAGAGAGTCCCACAGGGCTCGGTGCTGTGCTGGGAACGCTGGTAAAGGCTGGACTGGAGGCGCTGGGCTCGGTGTCCCCAGGCTGTCACAGCCCGGTGCCGCTGCCCCCGGGCAGCCGCGGGGCCCAGCCGGGGACGGAGATCGGCCCTCAGCAACCTCTGACCCGGCGTGACCCGGCCGCAGCTGGGAGCGGCGGGGCAGGAACGGGACGGGGCGGGACAGGCTGGGACAGCAAAGAGCCCCGAGCTCCCCTGGGAAGGTCCCACCCCCCCCGGAGCCTGGGCTGAGCCCGGCGTGGGCAGCAGGGAAAGGCGGATTCTGCCCCTCTGCCCGGCTCATTTCCCACCTGTAGAGCCGGGAATTCCAACATCCAAAGGACCTGGAGCTGCTGGAGAGGGTGCAGAGGAGATCCCGGAGCTGCTCCAGGGCTGGAACCCCTCTGGAGCCAGGCTGGGAGAGCTGGGGGTGCTCAGCTGGAGAGGAGAAGGCTCCAGGGAGAGCTCAGAGCCCCTTGCAGGGCCTGAAGGGGCTCCAGGAGAGCTGCAGAGGGACTGGGGCCAAGGGCTGGAGGGACAGGACACAGGGAATGGCTTCCCAGTGCCAGAGGGCAGGGCTGGATGGGATCTTGGGAAGGAATTGTTCCCTGGGAGGGTGGGGAGGGGCTGGGATGGAATTCCCAGAGCAGCTGTGGCTGCCCCTGGATCCCTGGCAGTGTCCAAGGCCAGGCTGGACATTGGGGCTGGGAGCAGCCTGGGACAGTGGGAGGTGTCCCTGCCATGGCAGGGGTGGCACTGGGTGGGATTTAAGGTCCCTTCCAACCCAACCCATTCTGGGATTCTGGAATTCTGGGATGCTGTGTTTCTGTGACTCTGTGATTCCATGTTTCTGGGATTCTGGGATTCTGTGAACTTTGCTAAGCCAGCCCCAGCCTTTTGAACATTGTTTTTCCTCGGAACCTTCCCATGACCTGTTGGGATTTTCACTTTTCCAGTGAAATTCAGCCCCGCTGAGGCTGGGAATGGATGATCCAACCTCGGCTGTGCCCAGAGCCCAGGGCCGAGCTCAGCTTCATTTCCCAGCTCAGAATTCCTCAGGATGGGCTCCAGTTTGCATTTTAGGGTCTGATTTCGGGAGAGCCAGAACCCCCATCAGCAGGCGGGCTCCCGTGCCCTGTCTTTGTGCCTCTGGAAACGGATCGTTCCACGTGCAAGGAAAACTCCCTGCAGTTCCGGCCCTCCAAAACGATTCGGTTGCTTGGGAGGAGAGGACAGCAGAGGGAAAAATGCCTAAAAGATAAAGAGATAAAGATAAAGATAAAGATAAAGATAAAGCCAAAACGGTGACAGAAGGGTTGGGATAAGGAGAGAAAGGGCGAGCAGGGAAAATCCCTGAAGTGTGGATGGGAGCAGGGAATAAAATCCCAGATTTGGAGGGCTGCGAGTGTCTCTGGGATACAGCGACACCCATTTCAAGCTGCCCCCCTCTCACGGATGTCTCTTCTTTCCCACCCCAGGCACCCTTTCCCTATGAACACCGGAGTCCCCTCCCCGTCTCAGAGGATGAACCTGTAGCAGCTTTCCCACAGGTAAGAGGCTCAGCAGTGCCTGCTCCAGGGATTTGGGGTGTGGGGATCGCCGACCCCGTGCCCTCAGGGATTTGGGATTTGGGGGTCACAGATCCCATGTCCTCAGGGATTTGGGATCACAGACCCTGTGCCCTCAGGGATTTGGGGTTTGGGGATCGCAGACCCCGTGCCCTCAAAGATTTGGGGTGTGGGGATCACAGATCCCATGTCCTCAGGGATTTGGGATCACAGACCCCGTGCCCTCAGGGATTTGGGATCACTGACTCCGTGCCCTCAGGGCTTTGGGATCACCGACTCCGTGCCCTCAGGGCTTTGGGGTTTGGGGATCGAAGACCCTGTGCCCTCAGAGATTTGGGATCACCGACTCTGTGCCCTCAGGGCTTTGAGGTCGAGCCTGGGCTTTGCTGCCTGGTTCTGTGATGGGTTCTTGGCTTTCCGTGGTTTCCCCCGGGTTTTGTGCCCCTCTGAGGTGACGCAGCCCCAGGGGTTGCAATTCCTGCAGCTGGTGTTGGTGACGGAGCTTTAGCAGATGTTTTGAGGGGTGAGGACTGGTCCAGGCTTGGTTTTTCACTTTGTTTCTGCCGACACAGCGCTCTGGTTTGGTTTGTGGGTGATCCCATGCAGGTGTTTAGTGTTCGCAGTGATTTTCTGATCCCTGGTTTGCGGGGTGAGGGTGGAGCTGGCAGCTCCTGCTGCCGTGATTTTCCTTCGGGCTCTTCATCCAGCAGCTGGAAATAGAAAATATTCCAGAACAGAAGCTGCTGATGGGTTTCTCCCTTTGAACGTGACCAGCAGTCCCCAAATCCCACCTCCCTTGCAGCTCTGCCTCTTCCCCTGGCAAACCCCGTGAAGTCTCCTCATTTGCTGGTGAAGTTTTCCCTTCCTTAGGGGCGCTGCCTGCCCGGTTTGGGGCGATTTACGGGAACAAAACGGAGCTCTTGGAGCTGGCCATGGATATTTCTTCCAGCACATCACAGGGACTCGACTCGGGGTCTGCTGCCGGTGTTGGGTGGATTTTAAGGACTGGGAACCTCTCGGCTGATGTGAGGCAGGTGAAAAGGGGATGGTTTGCTCCGTCCTTCGGAGCTTTATCCACAGGGATGTACATCCCTTGGCGGCATCCAGGCTCTGGGGTGTTTTCCCAAGCTGTGGGGTGTTTTCCCAGGCTCTGGGGTGTTTTCCCAGGTAAAATGTGGTGGCACAGGACGGGCAGCCCGGCAGGGAGAGCCCCGGGGATGGGTCAGGCTGGGGGAGGAGGTGCTGCTGCTGCCGCTGCAGAAGGCACCGACTTTTTTAGGACTTGAGGGTGGCCGGGGCAGTCCCGGGGAGCCTCTGGCTGGGCGATAATCGAAGGGGACAGGTTGTGCCCCCCGGGACAGCTCAGAGCCGTCTCTCTCAGCATTTAAAGCTGATTTTCCCCCGACCTTTCCCTCCCGAGCGCTCCCTGCCATGTCCCTTCGGCCGGGCCCGGCTGCTGCCCTCCGCTCCCTGCGGCAGCGGGACAATAAACCCAATAAATTCATCTGCTGCGTCGTCTGGCCGCCCCACGGCCCCTCCCTCCCTCCCTCCCTCGCCGTCCTTTTTGGCAATCTGTCATTCCCAGTTCTGGTGCGGGGCCAGGAGCTGAGTAAAAACTCCTCGGGCAGCTGGAGCGCGACACAATGGGGTTTAAATGGGGTTTAAATGGGGCTTAAATGGGGTTTAAATTGGCTTTAACGTGTTTGTAAACAACGGCACTCGAGCGGGCCCCGCCCAGCCCGGCAGACAGAGCTGATGAGGCTCTGCTGAGATCAGAATTAATTAATTACCCCGCGCGGAGATGCTGCGGGGCGGGCGGGGAAAGGGGGAAACGGGGAAATATCCCCGTGCTGTGGTCCCTGTCACCTCCGTGGTGTCACCGCGGCCACCGAGCAGCTGCGCTGGCTTTTCCCGGAGCGGTGGCAGCGGAGGAGATGAGCAGGGACAGCTGGAAATGCTGGGAGGGCGGCGAGGACGCTCCGCTGAGGTGTCGGCTTGGCTTGGAAACCTGGGAAGAGCAGGGCAGGGAAAGGGAACGAAAGCTTCTGGCCCGCCAAAATAGCCCCGTTTCTCCGGAATTCACACAGCTCGTTCCTGGTGAAACGAGAGAAAAAACAACAAACCCAAAAATAGTTTAGCGGTTTCTTTGCAACAGGGAATAAAAAAAAAAAAAATCCTTCACTGAGGAGGATTTGAGGAGGGAAAAAAGCTCAGAAAAATAAGGAAGGGGCAAAAGAGCTGTGGTTGAGGCGCATGGATTGGATGGTCCAAGGTCATCAGTTTTGGTGAGAAAAGGCTGAATTTCCAGGGTTGGGGAGGGCTGCGGGTGAGCGGGGCTGACATCAGGAGGTCGCTGCTCGCACCCGCGGGAGCTCTGCTGGGGAAATCGGGGAGGGGAGAACGCGGAGGGCTCGGAAATGACCCCGGGGGTGTGAGCGGAGCGGGCTGGGCCGGCCCTGCAGGGCTGCGAGGCTCCTCTCGGGGTGGCTGCGGCCGCTCCCTGCCCGCACTGGCACCGGGGCATCGCTGGCACCGGGGCACTGCCAGAACCGGCACCGGGGCACTGCCAGCACTGGCACCGCGGCATTGCCAGAACCGGCACCGGGGCACTGCCAGAACTGGCACCGGTGCATTGCCAGAACAGGCACCGGGGCACTGCCAGCACTGGCACCGGGGCACTGCCAGAACTGGCACCAGGGCACTGCCAGAACAGGCATCGGGGCATCACTGGCACTGGCACCGGGGCATTGCCAGAACGGGCACCAGGGCACTGCCAGAACTGGCACCGGGGCACTGCCAGAACTGGCACCAGGGCACTGCCAGAACTGGCACCGGGGCATTGCCAGCACTGGCACCGGGGCATTGCCAGAACGGGCACCGGGGCACTGCTGGCACTTTCATTGGGGCATCGCTGGCACTGGCACCGGTGCATTGCCAGAACAGGCACTGAGGCACTGCCGGCACTGACACTGGGGCATCGCTGGCACCGCGGCATCGCTGGCACTGGCACCGGGGCATCACCGGCACTGGCACCGGGGCATTGCCAGAACCGGCACCGGGGCACTGCCAGCACTGGCACCGGGGCACTGCCAGCACTGGCACCATGGCATCGTCGGCACTGGCAGTGCGGCTCGGAACAGGATCTGATTAATTCATCCAAGACCTGCTGGGATTCAATTTTTTTTAACCTTTGGAAGCCGAGTCGAGGAGAGGAAATGTGAGCGAAGGTCGGGAAGGGGAAGCAGCGGCTGTGCCACGTGCGGTGCCTGCCAGCCCCGCTGCCCTGCGCTGGCGGCTACTGAGGGGCGCCCAGGTTATCCACAGATAAGGACAGGTGATGGATTAGAGAATCCCAGAATGTCCAGAGTGGGAAGGGACCCACAGGGATCATCCAGTCCAGCCCTAGGCCCTGCTCAGACACCCCAAATCCCACCCTGGGCATCCCTGGCAGCGCCGTCCAAGGTTGGACAGGGCTTGGAGCAGCCTGGGACAGTGGGAGGTGTCCCTGCCGTGGCAGGGGGGCACTGGATGGGCTTTGAGGTCCTTTTCAACCCAAATTATTCCATGATCCTATAATTGAGATTGGCAAGATCACAGGATCACGGAATATCCTGAGCTGGAAGGACCCACAGGGATCATGGATTCCAGCCCCTGGCCCTGCCCAGACACCCCAAATCCCACCCTGGGCATCCCTGGCAGCGCTGCCCAAACGCTCCTGGAGCTCTGGCAGCCTCGGGGCCGTGCCCATTTCCTGGGGAGCCTGGGCAGTGCCCAGCACCCTCTGGGGAAGAACCTTTCCCTGAGCTCCAGCCTGAGCCTGCCCTGGCCCAGCTCCAGCCGTTCCCTGGCTCCTGTCCCTGTCCTAGGGAGCAGAGATCGGAGCTGCCCCTCGGGAGGAGCTGCAGATCCCTGAGCTCTGCCCTCAGTGTCCTCTGCTCCCACACACCTGGTCCCACTGCAGCCAGGGAGGTTCTGCTTTCCTTGTCCATTTGCTCTGGGATTTTCCTGACCCCTCCCTCTCTCCTGCAAGCCTGGCACCCCTGGCCATGAATTTCCTGATCCCATTTGAAGTGAAAATGAAGTTGCTTTCCCTTTTCCCCCGATTCTTTGCTGGTAAAATGTCATGCTCTATCCAGCCCTGCCTCTTTCTCCTTGATAAGGGATGGCAGCTCCGTCTTTGCTGCCTCTAAAACGATTTGGGATCTGCTGGGGTGGAAATTCGAGTCAGTCACTGCTCACATGCTGCACCTCGGTTCTTCCTCTGCTCCCAGAAGCTGCTGGGATGTGCTGGCACAGCCTAAATCCGCTGGACTTTCCAGGAATAACTGAGTTTTTCGGATAAGTGGGGACGTGGGGTGTGCCCAGACCCCCCCAGCTCCCGACACGGGGTGCAGCGCAGGCCCTGGCTTTTTTGGGAATGCTGTTTTGCCTGCCGGATCTCCAGCATCCCACGTGAGCTGTCCTCCCTCCTGACAGCTCAGGGAATAAACTCCACGCTAATTTTAGCTCTCCCTCCGTGGTGGATCTCTGAGGTTTGGGCACCGTCAATGCCTTATTCATAAATCCACAAACACCGTAAGAAGGAAGGGGGGGAGGAGGGGGCTGGGGACGTCCCACCCTGGATGCGTCTGAGCTGCCAGCAGCTGCAATTTCGGGAGAACAAGCCGGGGTTGTTCCTGGAGCAGCCAGGAAAGGGCTGTGTGTTTATATTTAGGGCCCTGGCCGCGTGCGCAGGTGGCACATGGAAACCTGGGATGGTTTCTCACCGGGACAGAGCCCCGTTTTTCCTGGACTGGCCTTGGCTCCGTGTGAAAGCTCGGAAAAGTTCCTCGTGGCCACCTCTGGCGCTGGATTTTGGAGCCTTTTGGTGTTGTTTGGTGCTTAACCCCAGGGGGTTTCTCCCATGCACTTTTTTTGCAGAGTTTTGCCCAGAACACACATTTTTTAGAGCAGGTTGGTGGCTTCTGCCACTTGGAGTCTGCGGGGTGTTGTGATTTGGGATCATCACCGAGTTCCCACTGGAAAGAAATCGGTGGGGATGAGACCTCTTCCAGCAGGGAGGTGAGGGGGTGGTGGTCCAGGACCTGCGTGCTGCAGCTCTGACCTTCGCCGGTGACCTTCACCTGTGACCCTCAGCTCTGCTCTGACCTTCACCTCTGCTCTGTCCATCACTTGTGACCCTCACCTCTGCTCTGACCATCACCTGTGACCTTCACCTGTGACCCTCAGCTCTGCTCTGACCCTCACCTGTGACCCTCAGCTCTGCTCTGACCTTCATTTGTGACCTTGACCTCTGCTCTCACCGTCATTTGTGACCCTCACTCTACTCTGACCATCACCTGTGACCCTCACCTGTGACCCTCACCTCTGCTCTGACCTTCACCTCTGCTCTGTCCATCACCTGTGACCCTCAAACTCTGCTCTGACCTTCATTTGTGACCTTGACGTCTGTTCTCACCATCATTTGTGACCCTCACCTCTGCTCTGACCATCACCTGTGACCCTCACCTCTGCTCTGACCATCACTTAGACCCTCAGCTCTGCTCTGACCTTCACCTGTGACCTTCACCTCTGCTCTGACCATCACTTATGACCCTCAGCCCTGCTCTGACCTTCACCTCTGCTCTGACCATCACTTATGCTCTGATGATCACTTATGACCTTGACCTCTGCTCTGACCTTCACCTCTGCTCTGACCCTCACCTGTGACCCTCACTCTGCTCTGACCTTCCCCTTTCTGCCCCCACAGAGCTCCTCCGGTGGCTGTGGCACTCGGGGACACGCTTTAGTGGCGCTGGGTTCACGGTTGGCCTTGATCTTGTCCAGCCTTGGTGATCCCGGGATTCCCTGGGCTCTGTCCGAGGAGGTCCCATTCGCCCCCAGCCTTCCTCGCCCTCCGAAGCGAGAAATGGGGGAACAATGGGAAAAACTCAGAGCTGGGTCCCCAATCCCACAGCTCTTGGTGAGTTCCCAAAGCGAGAAATGGGGGAACAACGGGAAAAACTCAAAGATTGGATCCCCAATCCCACAGCTCTTGGTGAGTTCCCAAGTGGGGAACTGGGGGAACAATGGGAAGAACTCAGAGCTGGGTCCCCGATCCCACAGCTCTTGGTGAGTTCCCGAAGTGAGAAATGGGGGAATGCTTTCTCAGAGTCCCGAATCCCACAGTTGTTGATGTATTGCCGAAGCGGGAAATGGGGGAACAACAGGAAAAACTCAAGGATTGGGTCCCCGGTCCCACAGCTCTTGGTGAGTTCCCAAATGGGGAAATGGGGGAACACTTTGGGAGTCCTTAATCCCACAGCACCTGGGCTGTCCCCAAAGCGAGAAATGGGAGAACAGTGGGGAAAACTCTGCCGAGTCCCTGATCCCACAGCTGCTGGGATGTTCCCAAAGTGAGAAATGGGGGAACAACGGGAAAAATTCAGAACTGAGTCCCTAATTCCAGAGCTGTTGGCGCATTCCCAAAGCGAGAAATGGGGGAGTGATTCCAAAACTTGGAATCCCTGAATCCACAGCTGTCAGGATGTTCCCAAAGCTTCACCTCGTGGCTCCAGGAGCTGCCAAAACTGAATCAATCCTCACCTGGAGACATCTGGATTTTGATGGTTTTGCTTGGAATGAGCTGGAGACGACCAAAAAAGGGGTTTTGGGGTGGAAAGTGCTGGTGGGGATGCAGAGGTGGCAGCTGGGGTTGGCCCTTCAGAGGGAGCGGCAGCAGCTCTGGAAAAGCAGGAATTACTGGAAAATGTGCGTCTCACGTGGCTCTGGGGTGGAGCTGGACAACAAAGGTGCTGCAGCTCTCCCCCGACGTTCAGGAATCGGAAGTCGGGCTCATCGCTCCGCGCCACTCTTGGATGGAAATTCCACCCTCACGGGGAGGAGCTTCAGGCACCCCTCAGGAACTGCTCCCTGCTCTTGCCCTGCCAGTGGGCAATTCCTTTAATTCCCTTTCCACAGGGATTCCAGAGGCTTGGTTGGCGTCTGGCAATGTACCACGGCTGGGGAGGGTTGTGAAAAGCAGGGAGCAGCTCCTAAAATCCCTTCCTTTGGTGGCCTGGAGGGTACCCGGGCTCTGAGGTCACAAAATCGGGAAGTTGTTGGTGTTTTTTGGCGTTCAGAGTTCTGAAATTCCCGTTTGAGCGGACTGGAACTCCGGGCAGCTGCGAGGAAACGAGGCTGAGCCTGGGAGCAAAAACTCAAGGGTTGGGTCCCCGATCCCACAGCTCTTGGTGGGTTCCCAAAGCGAGAAATGGGGGAACAGTGGGAAAAACTCCGCATGGGGTCCCTGATGGGGACCCGCGGACGGAGCCCGAGGAGGGAAGAGATGCCGAGTTTGAATTCTCGGTTCCTGTCGCCAACCGCGGCAGTCGCGGCGCGGGGAGAGGGGGCGGAAAGGAGCCAACTCCAGGTTCTGTTTGCACTGAAATATTTTTGGGCGTGTTTGGGTTCTTTGCTGTGGCAACCGGAGGGGTTATTTTTAGAATTTCTCCCGAGATGCTCCTCCGTGCCTCCCTGAGCTGCTTGGGAAGCAGAGCTGTCCCAGGGGGTTTCCAGCTGGAATGGGCGTTAATTCAGAAAGATTCCGGCGGGTTTTGTTCCTCAAAACTCAGCAGATCCCGTGTGAGATCCTTCCGGCTGCCTGGACCTCGTGCTGGGCATTCCCAAATTCCAGCTTTTAGTCATGGAAAAGCTCTGCTTTCGTTTGGGAACCCCTGAGTCCAGAATTAAACCGGGGACATGATGGCAGCCTGGCTTAGCGGTTCCACGGAGTAATCCCAAAATATCCGTTGGCATTTGCAGCCCCAGCGCTCCCGGCCCCGAGCCAGGGAAGGGCCTCCAGGCCTTATCCAGCCCAGATCAGATCCCTGTTTTCCTGGGGAGTCTCATCAGGGAAGGGAACGCGGGTTTGGTTGGGGTTTTGGGTGTAATTCTACGGCAAAACTTGTTCATGGAGAACAAATCCGTGGAATTACGGAATGGGGCCTTAAATCCCATCCTGTCCTGCCCCATCCATGGGCAGGGACACCTTCCACTGTCCCAGGGCGCTCCAGCCTGGCCTGGGACACTTCCAGGGGCGGCCACAGCTTCTCTGGGAATCTCAGCCCCTCATGGGGAAGGATTTCAGCTCGAAACCCTCCAGGATTTCCCAGACTGTCACTGGGATATTTCCACCTTCCAGCTTCCAAACGAAAATGATTTGGGATATTCAGGCTGGAGCAATTCTTCCGTAGGGAAACGCTGCCGTGCTCCATCAGGCACAGATCCCAAAGGAACAAAAGCAATCCCAAAGGATCCCCTGCAGAGCCAGCAGGGGAAGGGAAGCTGCTTTTCCAAACGTCATCATTCGTGTTTTACTGCCTTCCGTCCCCAATCACTGAAACACGCCGGCACGGATTGGGAAAATCCATCGGGAAAACCAACAGCAACTGCCCTTTCTCCACAGCCTGCTCGGGAACCCTTTGTGTTCTGGGATGTGTCGTTCATCTCTTGGAATTTTTTCGGGGATGCCCCACAAAGTGTTTCCAGGTGCATGTGGACGAGGCAATTCTCTGTCTGCCTGTGGGTTTGGTCAAGGGCTCCCAATTCGGTGAGAATTTTGGAAAAAAAATAATTAAAATGTGCAGAGGAGCACCCACAGATGGTTGGGTTTGGAGGAAAAGGTTTCCTTACCTCCATAAATTGATGAGTTGGAGAATTACAGGAGGGTTTGGGTTGGAGGGACCTTAAAAACCATCCCCTTCCAAGCCCCACTGGCTGGAGAGCCTTAAAAATCACCAAATTCCAAACCCTGAGGGTTTGACAGCCCAGAGAGGTTTGGGAATCCTTAAAAATCACCAAATTCCAAACCCCGAGGGTTTGACAGCCCAGAGAGGTTTGGGAATCCTTAAAAATCACCAAATTCCAAACCCCGAGGGTTTGACAGCCCAGAGAGGCTTCAAATCCAGGGATTTCAAACCCAGCCCCAGACGGGCGATCAAAGACTGGGGGAATTTGGGCTCGTGGAGGCCGAGGATTTTAAATGCATTTCGATATTTGAGTCTGGAAGGAAAGAAGCAGCAGAGCTGCTAAAATTCCCCGTGAGCAGTGGGGCACCCTGAGGAAATCCGAGCCACGCTGCTGTGAGAAATTCAGGGGGGTGGGTTTGCCTTGAGGGGTTCAACCAACACGGGACCAGCGGGGAAAACGGGGAAAAAATCAGGGAAAGGGCGTGGAGTCAACAGCTGTGACAGGGGAGCGCTCAGCTCTCGAAACGCTTCACTTTCAGCAAGGTTCATCCCCGGAATTCGTTGCTGGCTTGGGTTTATAATCCAGATTTGTGCTCCGTTCCGTAGGGGCAAGGAGAATATTCAGTGTTTGTTTGTCCTCCGTGCCGCTGTTGTTCATAGGAACAAAAATCAGCTGCTCCCAGCCCAAGGAGCCAGGCAGAGATTTTTGATTTTTTTTTTGGATTTAAGCCCACGTGAGCGGTTCTGATTGAATCCTGGGAGGTGCTGCAACTTTGGAACTCCACAGTTCGAGCTGCCTCGTTTGCCATTTTGTGTTGATGCAGATAAAATGGCCTTGGTTTTTAGTGGTTGTTTTCTTATTTCTTCTATTATTATTATTATTATCATTATCATTATTATTATTATTATTATCATTATTATATTATATCATCATTATTTAATTATATTATTACATTAGCTTATCTTATTATTATTTTATTATATTTATTATTATTTTACTGTTATATTTATATTAATTTATTATTTTATCATTTTATATTACTATTGTTATTATTATTCTATTATCCTATTACTATTATTTTTATTATTTATTAATTTATTATTATATTTTATTATTTTATTGTATTTACATTTTTATTTTATTTATTATTTTAATAATAATGATAATATTGTCATCATCATCATCATCATCATCATTATACCACCGAGGCAAAACTAGGAGGTGAATAATCAGCATTTTCCAGCAGTCAGGTGGGGCAGGCTCATTTCCAGGTATTTTTCTGGGTACAGAAAATCAAAATCCACTCCCTGCAGGGGGAATATCGAAACTGCCCTGGAGCCGGGGGTGCGCAGGGGGGGTCAGCAGTGAACCTGAAATCCGCGACAAATTTCATCTTTGTGGAAGGGCCGTGAGGGGCTGGAGCGAGTCCAGGAGCTGGGAAGGGGCTGGAGAATTCCTGAGGGAGCTGGGAAAGGGGCTCAGCCTGGAGCAAAGGAGGCTCAGGGGGGACCTTGTGGCTCTGCACAACTCCCTGACAGGAGGGGGCAGCCGGGGGGGGTCGGGCTCTGCTCGCAGGGAACAGGGACAGGAGGAGAGGGAACGGCCTCAGGCTGGGCCAGGGGAGGCTCAGGGTGGACATCAGCAGGAATTTCTGCATGGAAAGGGTGCTCAGGGATTGGAATTGCCCAGGGAGGTTTGGAATGCCCATCCCTGGAGGTGTCCAAGGAATTCCTGGAGGTGGCACTGAGTGCTCGGGGCTGGGGACAAGGTGGGCACAGATTTGGGGAGCTTGGAGCTCTTTTCCAGCGTTAATGAATTGTGTGGTTCTGTGATTCACCAGCGTTGGATCTGTTTGTTGTGTCCTGGGATGGGGAATCATGGAAAGGTTTGGGTTGGAAGGGATCGTAAATCCCACCCAGTGCCACCTCTCCATGGGCAGGGACACCTCCCACTGTCCCAGGCTGCTCCCAGCCCCAATGTCCAGCCTGGCCTTGGGCACTGCCAGGGATCCAGGGGCAGCCACAGCTGCTCTGGGAATTCCATCCCAGCCCCTCCCCACCTTCTCAGGGAACAATTCCTTCCCAATGAGAAAACTTGGTGAGAAAATTTGGGCGTTTCAGCTCAGGGGAGAAGCTGAAAGACGGAGACACAAAACCTGTGCTGGGCCTGTCCTTTGGGGGTGCAAAACCCCTGCAGAGGAGTGAACCCCGCTCACCCCCGGGGAACTGAGTGTGGGAGCCTCGGGCACAGCCCCGCTGGCACCGTGTCCCTCCGGAAGCCGTGACGTTTGTCACCTGCTGGCTGGGCTGGCACCACCGACAGGGGTGGTGGAATTCTCCAGGAATTCCCTGGACACCTCCAGGGATGGGGACTCCAAACCTCCCTGAGCAGCTCCTTCCAATCCCTGAGCACCCTTTCCATGGGGAAATTCCTGCTGATGTCCACCCTGAGCCTCCCCTGGCCCAGCCTGAGGCCGTTCCCTCTCCTCCTGTCCCTGAGTTTGCTCGAACAAACAACGCAGAAACCTCATTTTCTTTCCCCCCCTAAACTCTGCAGGAAGCATTGCTGGGATGAGCAGGGAACAAGAGACATTTCTGGCATTAACTGAGGTGGATGTGGAGGATTCCTATAAATCAGGGCAGCATTTCCGGGGGTGCCTCCCTTTGGGAAGATCCTCACGGGCGCCCGATCCGCCAGAATTCCATGGATCCCATAAAAAAAGGTGCAGAGGAGACGTTTGTCTGGTTATTTAATCTGCTCCGAGAGCGGCAGCAGCACGTGGCCTCTTCCCAGACATGTAAAAACAGCCAGCCCGTTAACACGGTGCATAATTAAACCCTGCCATTCGTTGCCAGTGGAAATCTCGCCGTGGATTTTAATAACATTTCAAAAAAAAAAAAAAAGAAAGAAAAAAAAGACAGACAGCCCCGTCTTTTATTAACAACACGAGGCACGGCTCGGCTCCGGCACAGGGAGAAATCAGCCAGGCTGCCTCAGGAACAGCCCTGCACGTGCAAGCCCAACCCTGCCTCGCCTGGCAGGGCGGGTTTTTTTCTCGTGTTTTTCCTTTCCGCTCGCGGTTCTGCTCCGATTCGCACCTGCTCTGAAGGGCCGCGGCCAGGGAGGCGTTGGCAGAGCGGGGAGGGAGATTCAGGAGCCGCTCGGATAAACCCCGGGTCGGCTGAGGCTCTTGTGCGGCCGTTTGAGGTCACTGAGCAGGGAAAAACCCCCAAAAGGTGTCAATTCTTGCCAGCCCCGGGGGTGTTTTTGGAGCGGTTTTATCTGCAGACAGCCCAGCGTGCGGCTGGGGCTGCTCCCGAGATCCCTAAAAAAGCTGGAGGAGGAGCAGGCCAGCGAAACGGGCTGCCAGCAACCCCAGAGCATTCCCAGCTTTCGCAATCCCCGCTCTGGGCTGGGGTTAACCCGAGGGAAACGCGGGGGGAAGGAGAACGGGATGAGCCTTGTGTGTGTCCCGTGGTGGCCCCGGGAGTGCAGGCACGGCTTCGCTCCTGGATCCCGCTCCTTCGCAAGCGGCTCCGTGGCACTCGGGAGCTGACGGGACCTGGCCGTGGCTCCTGTGGGGGCAGCTCGTGGTCACTGAGCCCCCGAGCCTCCGGAGGGGTTGGGTGGAAGGGATCCTAAATCCCGTCCCACCCCTGCCATGGCAGGGACACCTCCCACTGTCCCAGGCTGCTCCAGCCCCAATGTCCAGCCTGGCCTTGGGCACTGCCGGGGATCCAGGGGAGGCCACAGCTGCTCTGGGAATTCCATCCCAGCCCCTCCCCACCCTCCCAGGGAACAATTCCTTCCCAAGATCCCATCCAGCCCTGCCCTCTGGCCCTGGGAAGCCATTCCCTGTGTCCTGTCCCTGAATCCCTTGTCCCCAGTCCCTCTCCAGCTCTCCTGGAGCCCCTTCAGGCCCTGCAAGGGGGTCTGAGCTCTCCCTGGAGCCTTCTCCTCTCCAGCTGAGCACCCCCAGCTCTCCCAGCCTGGCTCCAGAGTCCTGGAATCATGGAATGGTTTGGGTTGGGAGGTGCCCCAAGGACCACTCAGTCCCAGCCAGGGACACCTCCCACTGTCCCAGGCTGCTCCAGCCTGGCCTTGGACACTTCCAGGGATCCAGGGGCAGCCACAGCTGCTCTGGGAATCCGTGCTAGGGAACAATTCCTTCCCAATATCCCATCTAACCCCCCCTCTGGCAGTGGGAAGCCATTCCCTGTGTCCTGTCCCTCCAGCCCTTGGAAATGTCTCTCTCCGTGTTTCCTCTCAGCTCCTTCAGGCCCTGGAAGGTCACGCTGAGGTCTCCCTGGAGCCTTCTCCTCCCCAGGCTGTGCTGCTGCTCCCTGCAGGGTTCTGCCATCCTGGGGGACAGACCCGGCCAGGACAGAGCCCCTTTGTGAGCCCTGGCGGGGCAGGGGCGGGCACAGCCCTGGAACTCTGGAGTCACTGAATATCCCGAGCTGGGCACCTGGGAATGCCGGGCTCTGCCCTGCCACCCACGTGGCCTCTGGGTGTGCTGGGCACCTTCACCAGCTGGAGAGGAGAACGTTTCCAGTCTTTTTCAAATCTTTCCCTTGGTGCTTTTGCTGCTTCCAAAAATCCACGCTCAGGAAGGGAGCAATGGTAGAGAATTCCCAAAAAAACCCCTGGCTCGAGCTGCCAGCTCCAGGTTTCTGGGATGTTTGAGAGCCACCTGAGAGCACCTGAGGAATGATCTTCGTGCTGGCTGCTCCTCCCATCCCTGCCCGGCTGTGGCAGTCCTGGGAAAGGCAGGAGTCCATAATTCCATTCTCCGTTCCGAGCCTCAGTCCCGGAGAAGGAGGCCAGAACATCCTGAATTTCACTCTGTGCCCCAGCACCCTCCCCGTGGCTTTTAAATCGAGCCCCTGAAGCTGGAGGTGGGAAGAGACAAGAGGGGGACCTCAGGAACCTCACCCTGCAGGTGGATTTGATGGTCTGAGGTGGATTTGATGCCAAAACACCGTTAATTCCTGCCCGATCAGAAACTGAATCGAAGCCTGTTCAGAGCTGGTGGGGAGGTCTCTGCAGAGCCCCACGAGCTGCATTCCCCTTTTTCTCTCCCAAGACAGCTCCAGCACTAATTGAGCAGGGTTCAAACCAGCTTTTCCTCCCGGTAATGTGGGTTCAGAGCTCGTAATTGACCTGCTGCCACTGCCTGCCTGTAATTACGGAGATTCAAACCCTTGAAGGCAAGTTTGAGGAGCTTTCTGTGCTGAGCTGGAAGTGTGAAATAATATGTAAATCTAAAAGGGGGGAAAAAAAGGCCCTAACAAGATGCAGGGTTGTGTTGTTTGCAGGATAACCAGGCTAAAACCTCCATCAGCAGTGGGGTGAGGAGAGCTGGGATCTTCCCTGGGGACTCTTTATTTTCAAATTGCCAAACCTGGAGGGATGTCAGGCAGCTCTTGTCTCAATCAGGAATGTCCTGCCCAGTGCTGGGGCTGTTTTGGGGGAGCAAATGGGGCAGAACCACCCCTGAGCCCGTACATGGCTACTCAAACTTAAACTTAAACTTAAGTTAAACTTCACCTGGAAACGCTCCAGCCCCAGTTAAGTCTCGGTTCCTGGCTGCTCAGGGAATCCCAAGGGCTCCAAGCTCTCTGTGCCAGCGGTTTTGGGGTTTCGTGGTGGCACCGGTGACGCTCACTCAGCTGCTGGAGGGGCCCTGTCCCTGCTGCCCCCGCTTCAGGGTGGTGCCAGAACCGTTCTGGCCCCTCCTGGAGGGCAGAGCTTGGCCTGGCAGCTCAGTGCTGGAAGCACAAAAACCGGTTTTAGGATTTCCCGCGAGTTTAGGGTTTGCTGCAATGCGCTGGCTCAGAGCGTGAGGGGGTTTGGATACCTCCCCTCCAACGTGTATTTGAGTTTATTTTTGTGCGTGGCCTGAAGCCTCCATTTCCTAAATTTCCAAGCCATCACATCGTGTTTGGAAGGGATTTTTGATGCCTTTCCTTGTCTAAAACGTTTGGGATTTTTTTGTTTTTGCTGTGGCGCCCGTTAGCGAATGAAGCACAACGAGAGTTACAAATAACATAAAACCCCCAGCGAGGGCGGCCAGGTGGCATTTCCGGAGGTGAGGGCTGCCAGGTGACACTCCAGGCGTGTGAAATAATGCCACTCGTGCCCTCCCATCCTGTTACGAGCACAGGGCTGGGATTTTCCGCTTGGGAATCCATCCCCTCTCCCTTTGGAGCCAGCAGAGTGAAAAAAACCCCCGTTCCGGGCGTGATTCACCTACTCGAGATGTGGCTCTTGCACCCAAGTGAATCCACTCCAGGGCTTCCTGCACAGAAGGAGGCGTGAAGGAATTCACTCGGCCGGGCGGGATGGATTCCAGCCGGGAAGCACGGGATGGGCACTGGGATATTTTTATTAGGAATAACTCTGGGCTGCCAAGAACAGCAGATTGGGAGAAGGTGTGCGGGGCTCGAGCCCCCCCAGCCCCTCTCTGCTCCGGATTTCAAAGGATTCCTTTGTGCCACGGAGCAGCTCAGGAGATTCCAGGCAGGGAGGCGGAATTCCGGGAGCTCCGAGGGTTCCGAGTGCCCCGGAGGTTGTGAGAGCCGGTGGCAGGTGAGGGATGGGACCCGGTGCCACGCTCCGCTGTCCCTGCCCTGTCACTTCCCCCCTCACAGAATCCCAAATCCTTAAAGCTGGAATTTCCGATCCTTGAGGTTGCAAAAGCCCTCTGAGACCAAGTCCAGCCATTTCCTCAAGGTTGGAATTTCCAATCCTTAAGGTTGGAAAAGCCCTCCAAGGTCAATTCCAACCATCTCCACCTCCAGGTTGGAATTTCCAATCCTTAAGGTTGGAAAAGCCCTCTGAGACCAAGTCCAGCCATCTCCTCCAGGTTGGAATTTCCAATCCTTTTAGGATATTTTTAAGGCAGTTTTAGGGTGATTTCAGGCAGTTTTACGGTGTTTTGAGGTGGTTTTAGGGTGTTTTGAGACAGTTTTGGGTGTTTTGAGGCAGTTTTAGGGACTTTTGAGGCAGTTTTGGGTGTTTTGAGGAGGTTTTAGGGAATCCATCAATGTTTTGTCTCTTGAAGGAGTAAGAGCCATCATTCCCAGCCCCATCCAGGCCTTGTGCTCACCCATCCCATGGTGCCGCCCCGTTTCAGGCTGAGTTTTGGGATGAATCCAGTGACCAGGATGGTTTATCCGACACTTCCTGTGTCACTGGGTGTTTTCCCCCTTCCTGGGCCACCCCATGGCCACGGCACCGCGAAGCGCCCGATTTCAAAGAATCTGAGGCCAAATTCCACCTCGGAGTCACTCCGTGGAAAAATGAACGGGCAAATTGTCGGGAAAACTTCCCTGTTTCTCTGTGTCCGCACAGATGAGGTTGGAGGAGTCAATCCAGTGGTCGGGGCGGCCGGGGGGGAAGATTGAAAATATTTAAAAATATTTAAAAATAATAAACCAAGTTCAGCTGGAGCCATGGAAAAATGCAGGGAAGGGGAAGGGGAAGGGGAAGGGGAAGGGGAAGGGGAAGGGAAAGGGAAAGGGAAAGGGAAAGGGAAAGGGAAAGGGAAAGGGAAAGGGAAAGGGAAAGGATGGGATGTATGGGAAGGTGTCTGTGTCCCTTCCCAGATGCAAACAGGGTGACCCTGGCAGGACCTGGGTGACCCTGACAGGACCTGAGTGACCCTGGCAGGACCTGGCTGACCCCGTGCCCTGGCAGGATCTGGGTGACCCTGGCAGGACCTGGGTGACCCCATCAGGAGCGGGGTGACCCTGGCAGGAGCTGAGTCACCCTGGCAGGACCTGGCTGACCCCGTGCCCTGGCAGGACCTGGGTGACCCTGGCAGGACCTGGCTGACCCTCTACCCTGGCAGGATCTGGGTGACCCCGTCAGGACCTGGCTGACCCCATCAGGAGCTGAGTCACCCTGGCAGGATCTGGCTGACCCTGTGCCCTGGCACGACCTGGGTGACCCTGTCAGGTGCTGAGTCACCCTGGCAGGACCTGGCTGGCCCTGTGCCCTGGCAGGACCTGGCTGACCCTGGCAGGACCTGGCTGACCCTGTGCCCTGGCAGGACCTGGGTGACCCTGGCAGGACCTGGCTGACCCTGTGCCCTGGCAGGACCTGGGTGACCCTGGCAGGAGCTGAGTTACCCTGGCAGGACCTGGCTGGCCCTGTGCCCTGGCAGGACCTGGGTGACCCTGGCAGGACCTGGCTGGCCCTGTGCCCTGGCAGGACCTGGCTGACCCCGTGCCCTGGCAGGACCTGGCAGGGACAGCCCGGAGCCAGCGGGCACAGCCAGCCTGGCTCTCCAATCCCGAATTCCTGCCGGCTCCTTCCCCGAGCGGGATCCGGGATTACTCAGACTTGGCTGCAGCCTCCGCTCCCAGCATCTTGTTTGACAAATGTCAGTTCTGAAGGGGAGAAAAAATAATTGAGATGATTTCTCCGAGACGGAGTTTCGGATTTAACATCGAGCAGATGCTCGGGCTAAAATTAGCTTAATGATTCCTCGTGCCTGCCACTTCCCAGGACATGCGGCTTTAATGGGAGCCTTGGAATATGAACCCAACTTTGCAGGGATTTTTGGGATAATTGAAGATTCTCCTGCATGGCTTTGAGAGGTTTGGGGGGAAGGAGGAAAGGAAAGGAAAGGAAAGGAAAGGAAAGGAAAGGAAAGGAAAGGAAAGGAAAGGAAAGGAAAGGAAAGGAAAGGAAAGGAAAGGAAAGGAAAGGAAAGGAAAGGAAAGGAAAGGAAAGGAAAGGAAAGGAAAGGAAAGGAAAGGAAAGGAAAGGAAAGGAAAGGAAAGGAAAGGAAAGGAAAGGAAAGGAAAGGAAAGGAAAGGAAAGGAAAGGAAAGGAAAGGAAAGGAAAGGAAAGGAAAGGAAAGGAAAGGAAAGGAAAGGAAAGGAAAGGAAAGGAAGGAAAAGGAAAGGAAAGGAAAGGAAAGGAAAGGAAAGGAAAGGAAAGGAAAGGAAAGGAAAGGAAAGGAAAGGAAAGGAAAGGAAAGGAAAGGAAAGGAAAGGAAAGGAAAGGAAAGGAAAGGAAAGGAAAGGAAAGGAAAGGAAAGGAAAGGAAAGGAAGGAAAGGAAAGGAAAGGAAAGGAAAGGAAAGGAAAGGAAAGGAAAGGAAAGGAAAGGAAAGGAGAGGAGAGGAGAGGAGAGGAGAGGAGAGGAGAGGAAAGGAAAGGAAAGGAGAGGAGAGGAAAGGAAAGGAAAGATGAAGGGAAGGAAAGATGAAGGGAAGGAAAGGAAAGGGTACAGGGACCTTTGGAGTTAAGGAACTGTGCAGATGTGGAAAGTGGGATGCAGAATTTCTGGGCTGCCCCAGGTTCAGGATGGAGGGGATGGATGGTCCTGGGCAGCCAAACAAGCACTGCCCTTAATTAGGGGTATTAATTACCCTTTGCTCGCCTAACTGCTGATGGATGGCTGAAAAGGGACTTGGGGCCCGACTATTCCAAACAAAACCACCTCAGGAAAGGTGCCTGGAGGGATTTCCATGAGCAGGGGGAGCTCAGGGGTTATCGGTGCCGCTGCCTGAGCCTGAAACTCCTGAAGGTTCTCATTCTACGTTCGGGGATTGACAGCTCGGGTTGGAAAAGGTTGTTAAATGTGTCTGAAATGTGGTGGAGTCACAGGTTCTGCTGCTCCAGATTTCCCAGGGGGAGGGATGACGTGGAAAGAACATTCCCTGTCCCCTCTCCAGTCAGGAGTGGGAATGCTCAGAGCTGGGCATCGGGGCTTTAGAATGAAAAAATCATCGTGGAATGGTTTGGGGTGGAAGGGACCTTAAATCCCACCCAGTGCCCCCCCTGCCACGGCAGGGACACCTCCCACTGTCCCAGGCTGCTCCAGCCTGGCCTGGGGCACTGCCAGGGATCCAGGGGCAGCCACAGCTGCTCTGGGAATTCCATCCCAGCCCCTCCCCACCCTCCCAGGGAACAATTCCTTCCCAAGATCCCATCCAGCCCTGCCCTCCTTCACCTTAAAGCCATTCCCTGCGTCCTGTCCCTCCAGGCCCTGGTAAAAAGCAAACCAAAAAGTACCAAAATTCGTAGCAAAGTGCAGAAGTCATTTCAAAGTGCTTCTCCCAGAGCCAAACACGAGCACAGTGAGGATTTTCACTAAAAACCGCTGACGATTTTTTAAGGTTGATTTGTCCCCAGGGTCCCTCGCTGTGCCCGTGCCACCCAACAGCCCCAACGCCCTGGAGCTCATCTCGGTGCCCCAACGCCCTGAGAGGCGTTTTTGGGTGATTTTCCCTCGAACAGCACAAGTGGCCATTCAGGGCAGTGCCCACAGAGGTGTTTGCCCGCTGCCGGGGGCTTCTCCCAGGGCGGCAAACTGTGGTTGTGCTGAAATTGGAAAACGAAGGCCCGGCTTCCCCGGAGGCTCCCGCTCCCGCTGCCGGCGCAGGGAAACGCGGGGTGAAGCTCGGGCCACGCTGGTTTCTGTGGGAATCCTTTGTTTGGTCAGGAAAGGGGCTGTCCCGAGGTGCGGGAGGGTTGAACGACCGCATCTCCCTCCTCAGCCGCAGCTCGGAGCCTTTTCCGCCCCATCCCTCACCTCAGCCCGGCCCAGGCTGTGCAGAAATTACCCAGGGCCTGAAAAGGCCTCTGTCAAACCGTCCCCACCGCTCCTGGTGGGGTTTTTTTTGAGTTTTACTCATTTTTCCAGCCTTTTCACGGCACAGGAGTTCCCAGCTCCTCCTTGGAGCGCCCTGCAGTGCTCTGCACGCTCCCAGCTGCTCCCAGCTCATCCCTCTCCTCCTAAAACCCACTCACAGAGCCTGAAAATGCTGCCAGGGCTTCCAGCCTTTCCATCCACACGGCTGCAGAGCTGCTCCTGGTGGGAAAGGAGGTTCCCAGCGAAGAACTGGGAATCCACTGTGGGAACTGGGAAGTTTCCTCTCGGTTCTCCCACGGATTTCCTGTGCAGCCCTCAAGGAGTCACTTCACCTTCTCTGGGTCAGAGTCTTCCCATCCAGGGAAAATATCTGGGAATGTACAGCTCCTGCTGGGATTGGGAAGGTTGGGAGAGCTGGGGGTGCTCAGCTGGAGAGGAGAAGGCTCCAGGGAGAGCTCAGAGCCCCTTGCAGGGCCTAAAGGGGCTCCAGGAGAGCTGGAGAGGGACTGGGGACAAGGGCTGGAGGGACAGGACACAGGGAATGGCTTCCCAGTGCCAGAGGGCAGGGCTGGGTGGGATATTGGGAAGGAATTGTTCCCTGGGAGGGTGGGGCAGGGGCTGGGATGGAATTCCCAGAGCAGCTGTGGCTGCCCCTGGATCCCTGGCAGTGTCCAAGGCCAGGCTGGACATTGGGGCTGGGAGCAGCCTGGGACAGTGGGAAGTGTCCCTGAGGGTGGCACTGAGTGGGATTTAGGATCCTTCCAGCCCAAACCATTCCATGATTCCGTGATTTCTGTGAATTCCCGGGACTGAGCGGAGCAGAGGCGCTGCAGCCTCTCCCTGGCTGCCCTTCCACGCCGGACGGTGCCATTTTCACACGAGCTCCTCCCAGCCCCCTCTGAGCTCATCTCCATCTGCCAAAAACCCATAAAAAAGGAAGGAAGAGCGGGGACGTGTCCGGAGGACGAGCTGGGCTGAGTCTGGGGGCTGAAATCCCGGCCTGGGGAGCTGCTGAGGGCGCTGGGGGCTCTGACCCAACCCCTGAGGTGTGACCGACCTCCCCCCCCGGGACACCGAATGAAGGAGGGATTTCTTTGGGAAAACTTCCCTGTTTCTCTGCGTCCACACGGATCAGGTTGGAGGAGTCAATCCAGGGGTCAGGGCGGCCAGGAGGGGGAAGACTGAAAATATTTAAAAAATATTTCAAAATAATAAACCAAGTTCAGCTGGAGCTGTGGAAAAATGCCGGCATGAGGAGTGAGGGAAGGAAAAGGGAAGGGAAGGAAAAGGGAAGAGAAGGAAAAAGGAAAAAGGTAAAAGGAAAAAGGAAAAGCCGCTTCTGCTTCTGGTTTGGGCTCCTTGAGATTCTCTCCGTGCTCCTGGGAGCTGTATTTCATTTATTCCATGTCCACCCGAATATCTGATCCCAGTCTGAGGAAGAAACTGGATTTCTTCTCCTTCTCAGTCCCTTCCATTGCCAGAGCCCCCCTGCTCAGTCCAGATTCTGTGGCCTCCAAGTGCCAAACCTTGGGCTGCTCCTGGCCCACCGTGGAATCATTAAAGTCAGAAAATATCTCCAAAACGATCAAATTCAAACACCAACCCAGCAGCAGTACCCCGTGTCCCCAGGGGCCACATCCACACCTTTCCTGAGCACTTCCAGGCGTCCCCACACCGCCCTGGGCAGTGCATTCCAATGCCTGAGCACCCTTCCAGGGAATAATTTTTCCCTGATATCCAACTTAAACCTCTCGTGGTGCAGCTGAGCTCCAGCTGTGACTGGAGCCCAGCGCCGGGGCCGGAGCAGCTCCCGTGTGTGGGAAAGGTCCCTGCAGGAGGAAACGGCCCCAATTCCGGCGTTTATCGATGAGGTTCGGGAGGTTCAGAATCCTCGAGGTGGATCCAGGGTCTGGCTGCATCCCTGGAATTCCTTAAAGGCCTTGAGCAAGCACACCTGGTGACACCGAGGTGACAGCAGGGTGACAGCAGGGTGACTCAGGACAGGGCGGAGCAGCCGGGGAGCCAAATGAAACCAAGGAAACCTCTGAACCGCGGGCTCTGATCCTCGTTTCTGGCAGGAATGAGAGCGGCTGAAATTGGGTGGGAAACGGGGCTGTGGAGGGAATGATGCGCTCGTAGGAAGGGCGAGCTCTGGGCGAGTTCTGGGTGAAATTTGCGTGAGTTCTGGGCGAGTTCTGGGTGAAATTTGGGTGAGTTCTGGGCGAGTTCTGGGCGAGTTTGGGCGAGTTCTGGGTGAGTTCTGGGCGAGTTCTGGGCGAGCTCTGGGTGAGATTTGGGCGAGTTTTGGGCGAGTTCTGGGCGAGTTCTGGGTGAGTTCTGGGTGAGTTCTGGGTGAGTTCTGGGTGAGTTTTGGGTGAGTTTTGGGCGAGTTCTGGGCGAGTTCTGGGCGAGTTTTGGGTGACTTCTGGGTGACTTCTGGGTGAGCATTTCCCTGGGTTTGGCACCAGGAGCCTTCTGGGGGGCAGTTTTGGGGCTGTTCGCTCGAGCCAGGCTGGTGCTCGACAGATTCCTTCACTCTCCTGCAAAGCAACAACTCGGGGGCCGTTCACCCCAAAAAGCACATCCTGTGAGTTCCTCATTTGGCTGCTGGTGTCGTCCTTTCCATCAGAGGTTTCACACTCTCTTTTCAGCTTAACCCTGACTTTATTGAGCCTGGAGTCAGACGGGAACGGAGCCACTGGTCTGGGGGGGATGTGATGGTTTTTTCTCTTTTCAACCTTTTTTTTCTGTCGCGTCGGTAAAGGGGAGCGGGGGTGGAGCTTTGCTGGGCCAGCTTTGGGGTGCAGCTGCCTCCACCAGGGAATATTTCACCGGGGACACCCCGGAGAGCAGCCACCAGTTATCAAATCACTTCTCAAGCACGTCCTGATGGGCTGAGCAAAGCAATCCTGCCAAGAGCTCTCGTTTTCCCCACCTCCAGCAGGACTTCACTGACCACGGAAGGAACAGAACCGTTGTGCTGAATCAGCAGATGTAATTTAAGTGTAAACACAGCCCGGGCCTCGCTTCTGCTTTGTCCTAAAAAGCCCCAGGCTGCCTCTGCCCAGCTGCCCCCAGCACCCAGGGGTGTCCGGCTCTGTTCTCAGAGCTGCCCGAGCTGGGATCCTTCGTGGGAAGCGTCAAGGAATCCCTTTGTGTCCCCTTTTTATCCCAAGGGCTCGGGCATCCCCTTTGTATGGGAGCGATCCCAGAATCCTGGAATGGTTTGGGGTGGAAGGGACCTTAAATCCCAGCCAGTGCCACCCCCAGGGACACCTCCCACTGTCCCAGGCTGCTCCCAGCCCCAATGTCCAGCCTGGCCTTGGGCACTGCCAGGGATCCAGGGGCAGCCACAGCTGCTCTGGGAATTCCATCCCAGCCCCTGCCCACCCTCCCAGGGAACAATTCCTTCCCAAGATCCCATCCAGCCCTGCCCTCTGGCACTGGGAAGCCATTCCCTGTGCCCTGTCCCTCCAGCCCTTGGCCCCAGCCCCTCTCCAGCTCTCGCACAGGCCCACGCCGAACGCCAGAAATCCAAGCAAAAAAAGCGATAACGCTCCGAGCATAAAGTGATAAATAAAAAAAAAACAACCCAAACCCCAAACCCAGAAATAATCCAAACCAACCAAAAGAAAAAAAAATCAAAAAAAGGGGAAAAAATTAAAATCAAAGCCTGGGATGTGTTTTAGGGATACATCAGGCACGGAGCCGGCCGTGGGCAGCTCCGTGGATGTGGCGCTGGCTGTCCCAGGCTGTCCTGGCCTGTCCCCGCTGTCCCCGCTGTCCCCGGCTGTCCCCACTGCCCCGGCTGTCCCGGGCTGTCTCCACTGTCCCTGCTGTCCCCAGTGTCCCCAATGTCCCCACTGTCCCTGCTGTCCTCGGGATGTCCCCACTGTCCTCGCTGTCCCCAATGTCCCCGCTGTCCCCAGTGTCCCCAATGTCCCGGGCTGTCCCCGCTGTCCCCACTGTCCCGGGATGTCCCCACTGTCCCCACTGTCCCCGCTGTCCCCATCTGTCCCGGGATGTCCCCACTGTCTCCACTGTCCCCGCTGTCCCCATCTGTCCCGGGATGTCCCCAGTGTCCCCGCTGTCCCGGGATGTCCCCGCTGTCCCCGCTGTCCCGGCCTGTCCCCACTGTCCCCACTGTCCCCACTGTCCCCGCTGTCCCGGGATGTGCCCGCTGTCCCCGGGCTGTCCCCGCCGTCCCTCCCGCAGCCGCGGGGATGCTCCGGGAGAGGTTCCCGCTCCCCCCGGGCGGGGGTGCCCCGCTCCCGCTGCCGCTCCCCCGCCGCATCCCGAGGGAAGGGCTCCGGCGCTCGGCTGCCGGGAAAGGAGCGGAAAATGCGGAAAAATGCGGAGAGGAGCGGAGAGGAGCGGAGGGGAGCGGAGAGGCTCCCTCGCCATGCGCTGCCGGGGGCGGCCGCCGCGGGCAGCGCCGGTGCGGGAGCGCCGGGAGCCGGGACAGATGGGGAGGGACGAGGAGGAGGAGGATGTGGGGGAGGAAGGCGGCGGGAGGGATGGAGAAGGGAGGGAGGCGGCGGCGGGCGAGCCGCGCTCAGCGCCGGGCCCGCAGCGCTGCCTCGGCCGCCGGGACCCCCGGCCGCCCCCGGCTCCTGCAGGCAAGGAGGGGTGGGAATGTCGGGATGAGCGATGGGAAGGGCTGCGGAGTGCGGGGGGGCAGCTCGGACCCGCTGCCGTGTCCGGCCCGCCCAGCTCGGCCCCGGGCGGGACAGCGGGACCGGGCGGCGGCCGGAGGGTCCCCGGGGATAGGGGATCCCTGGGGATGGAGGATCCTCGGGGTGGAGGATCCCCTGGCCGGAGGATCCCGCTGCTGTAGGATCCCCAGGACTGGAGGATCTCCGGGCATTGAGGACTCCCAGAACTGGAGGATCCTCAGAACTGGAGGATCCCTGGGGCTGCAGGATCGCCGGGGCCGAGGGATCCCGCGGCCGGAGGACCCCCAGGACTGGAGGATCTCCACAACTGGAGGATCCCCGGAGCCGAAGGATTCCCAGAACGGAAGGACCTCCAGGACTGGATAATCCCCAGGACTGGATAATCCCCAGGACTGGAGGATCCCTTTGGCCGGAGGCTCCCGTGGCCGCGCGCGGAGCCCCGGCAGCCGCTTGACAACAGGAAACAATGTGGAGTGAATGGAAAAAGGGGGAGGCGCTGCCCGAGCGACTTCCCTTGACATCACTGCCCAAATAAGGAGCTTTAAACCAACCTTTTCTATTGCAGCGCGGCAGAAGATCCCCCTGGAGCCGCGGGGTCCAGCCTGGCGCCGGCAGAGCCATGGGAGAGCCGCGGCTGCCGCGCGGGGGGCGAGTGCAGGTAACGCCGAGCGCTTCTCCGGCCCGGCTCCGTGTGTGCGTGTGCGTGTGCGTGCCCGCAGAGCGCGGCTTCGGTGGGGTTCTGTCGCGGGTCAGCCGTGCCCAGCGCCGGGAGGGCACGGCGGGCTCCAAGGAGTCACCGGTGGCACAAGGGCACCGCCGGTGAGGTCACCGCAATGAGTAACCAAGGAGTTGGGTGTCGCTGATTTTAATTTCTTTCCCTCCCGGGCGCAGCGCGCTGTTGGACACCCCGAGGGGGTTGTGGCTCTTGATCGGCCGCCAGCACCTCCGGGGCTGCTGTGCTGGCACTGCCGCCAGCTCGGGCTGTTAATTGGCGGCCGCCCTAATGAAGGAGCCGCGCGCTGTGGCTGCAGCTGAGCGCTGGCGGGGCTGGGCTGGGCTGTCTGCCTGTCTGGGACGGATTTCCTCCTTATCACTCGCACAGGAAAGCGAGCGCGGAGCCCGGGGGTTGTTCTGGGGCCACACGTGATGCGCCAGGAGCTGTGCCAGCGAAACCCCCGCGGGAGCTCCTGCCAAGGAGGATGTTGGATGTCCCCGAGCCACGGGCCGGACCTGCCGTCCCTGGGGCTGACCCGCGGGGAGTTTTATCCCTTTTAAGCGCTCCTTGATTAGCACCTGCTCATCAGCAGAAAATGAGGCAGCTTTAAAAATGCATTAAGGCTGAGTAAATGAGTGCTAACGATTTAAGCTCCTTAATTCTCCTCGATGGAAATTAATAACGCCTTTGATGCGCCCGGAGGTGCGAGCGGCGGTGCCTCCCGGGCTGAGCCGCTCTATGCAAATGCGGGCATTGTTATTCCGGAAAAAGGCGCTGTGCATGATTTTATTTTTCCCCTCCTCGTTCCTGCGCTCCCCGGCCGTGGGGAGAGGCGCTGGCACTTTTACCCAGTTCCCGGCCGGCGCGTGGAAGCGGCCGGGGCAGCTGACACGGTGATTTATGGCGTGAGCAACACAATCCGAGCCCCGCTCCGCTGCCCGGGGATCACCTGCAGCTCCCAGGCTTTGAGTTTCCCCTGGTGCCGAAGGGTTCTTCGTGTCAGGGCACGGAGCCGGGTTTTACCTTGGCTGTCTGGGTGTCCCGGTGTCCTGATTCCCACCTGTCCCGGTTTATTTGGCACCAGTGCTCCCCCAGGGAGGTGTTGGTGCTGGTGGGGACTCAGTGTTCTTCTCACAATCTCGGTGCTTCGGGAACTTTTCCTTTGGATTCTTGTGGGAAAATGTTCCCGGCGCCAGCAGCGTTTCCTCAGCCAGAGCAGGTGGGGGGTGGGATGCTGCGATTCTCACTCGGCTCGGGGGTGTCAAAAGGCTCCGAAGTGTCACATTGTCCCCACCCCCTTCTGCCTGGCCCTTTTTAACCGAGGGCCGCTGGAAATAGGATTTCTTCCATCCCTTCGGGGCAGGGGGGGTGTTGAGCTGTGCTGGTCTGGGCTGATTCTCAGGAATTCTGCCCCCAGGGTTTGCCGTGGGGCTTCTCGGGCTGGTGAAGGGCTCTCTGCAGTCCTTGCTAAGGAAGGAAACCCCAAAATCTGTAGAGGGCCTGTGTGAACTGTGCGTCCGAGAAAGAACTTGCAGGAGTTCCTGGGTGATTAATTAATGAGCGCGTTGGCAGCAAACTGGGGCTGGGGCTGTGGGGCACAAGTGCGGTGCAGCCCCTCAGAAAACCCTCTGAGGAGCTCGAGGAAGCTCTTGCCGCCCGAAGGAAGGGGATTTACTCGCCCTGAGTGACCATTTTCATCCTCACCCACAACGGGCGCTTCTCCCTCCTCCCTGCTGGCCCCCATCCATCCCAGGAGCGTCGTGCAGCTCCTTCCCCGCGCTTCCAGCACGGGAACAAGGCACCCTCAGAAGGTTTCTGTGCCCTCTGCGCTGCTCAGAGGCTGCCCCAGGTGCGGGAGAGGCGGAGAGAGCAGCGCCAGCACCGCAGGCTCCGCTGGCTTGGGTTTGCTGGCCGGGCACGTTCCCAGCTGGGCTGGGCTGGGCCTGGGGGGTGGTGCGAGCAAAATCCCAAATGTTTGGAGTTGGCTCTTGGAAAACACGGGTCAGGAGAATGGCTCAGTGTTCGGGGCAGCGTGATCGGATGTGGGGAACCACTCCGGGGAGGCGCGGGTGAGTCCCGGCAGCAGCGCTCCCGAAAATAACATTTATCCTGCAGCGAACAACAGCAGCGCTGTTGAGAAACCTCGCCAGGGCTGCGGGGCCGGGGCAGCGCTGCCTCGGGAGGTTTCCCAGGAAGCCGAGGCAGCAGGGAAGTGTGTCCTGGAGGGAAATCACCACGGCCGTCCTGGGGATTGGGTGGCAGCCCGGTAATGAGGGGCTCCTGGGAACTCCCGGCGCGTCACTGGCACAGTCCCAGGGCCGCGTCCGGCTGCTCCTGCCTCGGCAGGGCTCATTTCCCTCCGCCTTGCTCTGCTCCTGCCTCGGCAGGGCTCATTTCCCTCCGCCTCGCTCCGTCCCCGCTGCTCGCCGAGGTCGCCGCTGCCCCCCAGCTCCGCTGTCACAACTCCCGGCCGCGTTTGGCCGCCCGCGTTGAGCTCCAGAAGCGCCTCAGCAGCCTCTGAAGTGCCTCAGCGCCTTCGGTTTCTCGGCAAGGGGAGGGTCAAACGTGGCGGCAAAAGGAAAACGACCCTGGGGGAAGGAGAGCGATTTATTTCGGATGCGCCTCCAGCAGCGCTGTCCGTGCCTTTGGAAAGGCCGCTTGTTAGGGGGGTTTTATGGCTCTGCTGGGACCTGCGGGGCTGCTCGGGACGCAGGGAAATGGTTGTTCTGTTTTCCACCCTGCCTGCTGCACTTGCTGGGTTCTCCCTTCCCACCTCTGGCTCGTTAATCCTCGCTGGGCTCAGACCACCTTGCGAGAGGTGATTTGTGCCCCGGCTGGAATTCCAGGAATTGGGCTTTCCCAGGGCGCTCAGCCGGGATCCTGGTGCCTGAGATCGGGGCAGGAACCACAAATGAAGGAGATTTCCATCCTGCCCGGCTCTAATTAGGAGCCTGCAGAAGATGAACCTCCTAACGAGCATCGAAGGGCGCTTTGTGCGTCCGTGCTGGGGGGGTTCAGGCACTCGGAAAACGTTTGGGGACAGTGGATGTGGCCATAAATCATCCTTGGCCTCCACACTGCCCCATTTTCTCTGCAAAGCCCAGAGCCAGGCCCAGGCTTTTCCTCCCTAGAAAGTCCAGGCTTTTCCTCCCTGGGAAGCCCAGGCTGTGAGAAGCTCCTGCAGTGCTGATTTTTGTCCACTTCCCACTTTTTGGAGCTTTCAGAAAACATCTGGGGACAGTGGATGTGGCCATAAATCATCCTTGGCCTCCACGCTGCCCCATTTTCTCTGCAAAGCCCTGAGCCAGGCCCAGGCTTTTCCTTCCTGGGAAGTCCAGGCTCTCCTCTCCAGGAAGTCCAGGCTTTCCTCCCTGAGCCAAGTCCAGGCTTTTCCTCCCTAAGCCAAGCCCAGGCTCTCCTCCCTGAGCCAAGCCCAGGCTCTTCTCCCTGGAAGTCCAGGCTTTTCCTTCCTGGAAGTCCAAGCTCTCTTCCCTGGGAAGTCCAGGCTTTTCCTTCCTGGAAGTCCAAGCTCTCTTCCCTGGGAAGTCCAGGCTCTCCTCCCTGGGAAGTCCAGGCTGTGAGAAGCCCCTCCAGGGCTGATTTTTGTCCACTTCCCACTTTTTGGAGCTTTCGGAGAAGCGGAGCAGGGCCTGCAGGTGCAGCAGGTGGGGGAAGCAGCCCCGCAGAGCTGGGTGGGATGAGCTCAGCCATCCCTGGGTGTTTACAGTGGAAACCTTCAGAGCAGCCTCTTCCCGCAGAAGAACAGGAACCGACCCATTAAAGACCTCGGTGGTATTTTTGTAACCTTGTGTTTTTTTTGGTGTTTGTTTCCAGTTGGACGGAAAAATTGCAGTTTGGGGACGCTTTCCTTCCTTCTGGGAACTGCTGGGCAGCTTTCGGGCTGGGATGAGTGAGGGGAAAACATGAGGTCAGGTTTTCCTACCTTCCCAAAATGGCCTTGCTGTGAGCTGTGAGCTGCTTGCTCCCCGCTGCCCCGAAGCCAGGCACCACCCCGAGCGATTTTCAGGAGGGTTTTGGCCCCAAAATCAGAGCAGAGCATCTTCAGCACTGGGGAAAACCTTATCAAACCCTTCCTCGTGCTGATGAGGTTTCCAGCTTCAGCAGCTCCTCAGTTTCCAGTCCTAAAGCGTCTTTTAGCCCGTCCCTCATTCCTTCCCCGGGCTTTGGAGGGTCACCTGCTCGTTAAAGTGTTATTCTTTGGGGTTTCGGTTATTTTGCTCTGTTTCTCCAGTAATCCTACAGATTTTAGGCAGGGCTTTGCCAGACAACAGCAGGACCCAGCTGAATTCAGAATTCAGGCATTTGGGGTTCTCCCAAATCGGATGCAGCAAGACCTGGAGGGGTTTGCTGAGCCCCCACTTGGTGCTGAAAGAGGGGAAACCTCGGGAGAGTCCCATAAAACTGAGCCTGGCCCTTTTCCCAGGGCTGAAGGGTAGTAATTCCCCGAAACCTTTCCAGGATCGAACCCCAACTTTGCCCCGCTCAGGTGGCCTCTCCTGAAGGGTTCACTCACCCAAAAGGGGCAGAGCCACGCTGCCAGCAGTTCTGGGGCCATTGGTTGTCACTTTTTATCGGAATTAGGAGGACATTGACACTTTTTATAGGAATTAGGAGGCGATTTCTGCCTCGGGTGTTCCAGGACCGGCCTCCTTCACCCTCAGCTCCGGGATCCACCTGCTGGAGGCGTGGTTAGTGAGGGATTTGCGGTGGAAATCGGGAAACTCTGAAGGTTTTTAGGAGCTTTCCAAGGGTTCAGGAAGGACCCCCTGAGCCCCGGATTTGTGGCTGGTTCCTCCTGCCTCAAGCAGCTGGGAGACTCCCAGGAAAAAGGGTGGGATAGGAAGGCTCTCCCCATTCCCTGCTGTGCCTGAGGATCCCGAGGGATGCACGGAGCGACCCCGGGACAGAGCAGGGGATTCGGACTGCCAGGGATGTGCTCAGAGCTTTCCACGAGGCATTGCTGACTCCTCAGAGGGCTGCCCGCGGGTTTCCTGTGCTCCCTTCGCTCAGGGGCTTCGGGCTTTGTTCCCTTTCTGGGGACGTTCACCAAAGAAATCTCTAAATTCAAACAATCCCAATCAAAAACGACACCGCTCCAAACGGATGGGAAAAGATGGGGCTAAAACAAGGCGAACAGAGGTGAAAAGTAAGAAATATTCCTGAAGCCCAAGCGGATGGATTCCCGTGGATGCTTTTGGGATGGTCCCATCACCTGCAAATCAGGAGCTGGGCTGGGCCACAGGCTCGGTAAAGGGCTGGAAGTTGTATTTGACCCTTTTGTCACAGGGTTTAAATCCGATAAACACCCCTGGGAGCCCCCAGCCCTGCTGGGATCAGCGATTCTTTAATTCTTTGTACAAATTACTCAGATTTGAGGCCTCCTGGCATCCCAGCCACAGTGCTGGTCTGAACTGGGAGGAGTGGGACAGAGGCGCAGGACAGAGCTTTTTGGTTTTTGGGTGTGTTTGAACCCCCACCGAAAATCTGCTGGGTCTGTGCATGTTTTAAAGACTCAAACACGGTTTGGGTTGTGTTTGAGGGAAAGGTGCCCTCACCCCGAGGGCGGGCAGTGCTCGTCTGCGGAACCGAATGGGGCAGGGGAAGGTCAGCCTGGAGCCAGGGGCGAAAATAGAGCTGGAGATGCCTCCAGCCAAGGTGGAGCTGCTCTGAGCTGCGAGGGAAGTGGGGCCGGGTGTTTAGTGACCTCCCACCAGCTGGCCCGTGGCGCTGAGGTATTTCCTTCACGACTTTCTCAGGCTAAAATTAAAAAAAACCCGAAGAGAAACGGCGCTCGCACCGCGCCGTTCACGTGAGAAAATTGGCCGGGGCACAACGGAGTGGCCGCCGTGGCCTGGGATGAGCGTGGGCTCCTCCTGGGAGCGAGGATCTCTGCTGGAAGTCCTCCTGCGAGGATCCGAAAAGGGTTTTTTTGGGGCCGATCCCCCTCCGTGGAAAAGTGCGTGCCTCAGTTGCCACTTGTGCGAAATGGGGTTAAAAACCAGGAGCAGGAGCTGGGCTGGGTCACGCAGGGCTCAGGAAAGGGCCGGAAATTTGCAGTTGTCGCCCTTTTGTCACGGGGTTTGAATCTGAGAAACACCCCTGGGACCCCTCAGCCCCACCGGGAGCTGATTCCCAGTTTGAAGAGACTGATTCCCAGTTTGGAGAGATTGATTCCCAGTTTAAGGAGACTGATTCCCAGTTTAAAGAAACTGATTCCCGGTTTAAAGAGACTGATTCCCAGTTTAAAGGGACTGATTCCCAGTTTAAAGAAACTGATTCCCGGTTTAAAGAGACTGATTCCCAGTTTGAAGGGACTGATTCCCAGTTTAAAGAAACTGGTTTCCGGTTTAAAGAGGCTGATTCCCGGTTTAAAGAGACTGATTCCCAGTTTAAAGAAACTGATTCCCGGTTTAAAGAGACTGATTCCCAGTTTAAAGGGACTGATTCCCAGTTTAAAGAAACTGGTTCCCGGTTTAAAGAGACTGATTCCCAGTTTAAAGGGACTGATTCCCAGTTTAAAGAGACTGATTCCCAGTTTGAAGGGACTGATCCCCAGTTTAATCAAAGAGATTCTTTAATTCTTTGTGCAAATTACTCAGCGTGGGCTCCCTCTGGCAGTGAGGATCTCTGCTGGAAGTCGTCCTGCAAGGATCCAAAAAGGGGTTTTTTGGGGCCGAGCTCCTCCCGTGGAAAAGTTCGTGCCTCAGTTCCCACTTCTGTAAAATGGGGTTAAAAATATTCTCCCTCCCTCCCTCCCGGCAGCGCTGCCGCGCTCCCCCCACAGCAGTTTGCAGAAGACCACAGAGTTTTTTCCACCGAGGGTGAAAAACGCTAAATAAGAATAAACTGGCTGCTATTTTAACTGGGATTCCAAGGAAAGGGGTGTTGGAATTGCTCAGGGGGCGACTGCGAATAACGGGAACCTGTCACAGAATCCCGGACTGGGATTTGGGTGGGAAGGGGAATGAAAGATCCCATCCAGCCCATTCCATGGACAGGGACAGCTCCCACTGCTCCAGCCTGGCCTTGGGCACTGCCAGGGATCCAGGGGCAGCCACAGCTGCTCTGGGAATTCCATCCCAGCCCCTCCCCACCCTCCCAGGGAACAATTCCTTCCCAAGATCCCACCCAGCCCTGCCCTCTGGCTCTGGGAAGCCATTCCCTGTGTCCTGTCCCTGAATCCCTTGTCCCCAGTCCCTCTGCAGCTCTCCTGGAGCCCCTTTAGGCCCTGCAAGGGGCTCTGAGCTCTCCCTGGAGCCTTCTCCTCCCCAGCTGAGCACCCCCAGCTCTCCCAGCCCGGCCCAGCCTCATTAATTAAAGATTCCCAGCTCTGTTCCCCTCTCTGGCCTGGGGCATCTCTGAGGGCCCAGCAGCCACCCCAAAAACTGCTGGAAAAGGTAAAACAGCCCCAAGAATCATTTAAGATTTCTCTTGAACACAGGCTGGCTCCTCACCCCTCCCCTCCTCAGCGTCCTCCAGCGACGCCTCAGAGCCTCGCGAGTGCCCCGGCTCGTTCCAAAGGCAATCCTGCTGAATTCCAGGGGCGTTCATTTATCCCAAGCCCTCTGCAGAGCTGCTGCGGGTGGCGCCGGGGAGCAGGAGCGGGACGAGGGGTGAACAAACCCCTCCAAACTCCCGTGCCCAGGGCAGGGCAAGCACGGCCCGAGCAAAGAAATCGAACACTTTAGAAAGCTGGATGATTTCCAGCCAAACCCAGCTGGAGAGGTTTTCCTCACCCCAAGGCAGGGCTGGGACCGTGCTGGAGCAAAACCCTCCAGGGTCGGGTTTAGGATGCACTGTGCAGGGTTTAGGATGCATCATGCAGGTTTTGGAGGCATTTCGAATGTTTTAGGATGCATTATGCAGGCTTTAGGATGAATCACACAGGTTTAGGATGCATTTTGGAGGGTTTAGGATGCATTGTGTGGGTTTTGGGATGCACTGTGCAGGGTTTAGGATGCATTTTGAATGTTTTAGGATGCATTGTGCAGGTTTTAGCATGAATCACACAGGTTTAGGATGCATTGTGCAGGTTTAGGATGCATTTTGAATGTTTTAGGATGCATTATGCAGGTTTAGGATGCGTTTTGGAGGGTTTAGGATGCATTGTGCAGGTTTTAGGATGAATCACACAGGTTTAGGATGCATTGTGCAGGTTTAGGATGCATTTTGAATGTTTTAGGATGCACTGTGCAGGTTTTGGGATGCATCCTGCAGGTTTAGGATGCATTTTGAATGTTTTAAAAGACATCCTGCAGGTTTTGGATGCACTGTGCAGGGTTTAGGATGCATTTTGGAGGGTTTAGGATGCATTGTGCAGGTTTTAGCATGAATCACACAGGTTTAGGATGCATCGTGCAGGGTTTAGGATGCATCATGCAGTTTTAGGAGGCATTTTGAATGTTTTAGGATGCATTGTGCAGGTTTAGGATGCACTGTGAATTTTTAGGATGCATTTTGCAGGTTTTAGGATGAATCACACAGGTTTAGGATGCATTTTGGAGGGTTTAGGGTGCATTGTGCAGGTTTTGGGATGCATCCTGCAGGTTTAGGATGCATTTTTAATGTTTTAAAGCACATCATGCAGGTTTCGGATGCACTGTGCAGGGTTTAGGATGCATTGTGCAGGTTTAGGATGCATTTTGGAGGGTTTAGGATGCATTTTGGAGGGTTTGGGATGCACTGTGCAGGGTTTAGGATGCATTTTGGAGGGTTTAGGATGCATTGTGCAGGTTTTGGGATGCATCTTGCAGGTTTAGGATGCATTTTTAATGTTTTAAAGCACATCATGCAGGTTTAGGATGCACTGTGCAGGGTTTAGGATGCACTGTGCAGGTTTAAGATGCATTGTGCAGGGTTTAGGATGCATTGTGCAGGTTTAGGATGCATCATGCAGGTTTAGGAGGCGCTTTGCAGGTTTTGGGATGCATTTGGCAGGTTTAGGATGCACTGTGTGGGTTTTAGTGTGCATTTTGCAGGTTTTAGGCTGAATTAGGCAGTTTTAGGAGGCATTTGGAATGTTTTAGGATGCATCATGCAGGTTTAAGATGCACTGTGCAGGTTTAGGATGTACTTTGGAGGGTTTAGGGTGCATTTTGAATGTTTTAGGATGCATTGTGCAGGTTTTAGGATGCATTGTGCGGTTTTGGGATGAATCACACAGGTTTAGGATGCACTGTGCAGGGTTTAGGATGCATTTCTCAGCTTTAGGATGCATTTTGAATGTTTTAGGATGCATCCTGCAGGGTTTAGGATGCATCATGCAGGTTTAGGAGGCATTTTGCCAGTTTTAGGATGCATTGTGTGGTTTTGGGATGAATCACACAGGTTTAGGATGCATCATGCAGGTTTTAGGCTGAATTACGCAGTTTTAGGGTGCATCTTGCAGGTTTTAGGGCAGCTCAGGGGGAGTCCCAGGTGAGGTTTTGGTTCCTCCGCCGTCTCCCAGGCCTGGAGCCGCTCTGGGATTCGGGATTGAATTCCGTGCCGTGGCCCCGCTCTGTTCCCTGCGGGGTTTGATGCGGCGCCCGCCGGGCAGAAACCGCTTCGTGTTCCCGTTTGCGCCGATCCGAATCGGGAACTGATCCCGGGCGGGAGGGGGAAGCCAAAACGTGACCCCTGCAGTGGAGCTTTGGAGGTAAACGGGAGCAGAGGCAGAAATGTGGGAATTCAAACAGCGGGAATGCCCCGATCCCATTCCTTGGAGCGGGAAACGAGGCTCTGCTGGCGCTCGGGGATGGATCCAGCCTGGCCTGGGAGGCCTCGGGGTGTGGATGTGGCTCGGGGAGAGCTGGAGAGGGGCTGGGGCCAAGGGCTGGAGGGACAGGACACAGGGAATGGCTTCCCAGTGCCAGAGGGCAGGGCTGGATGGGATCTTGGGAAGGAATTGTTCCCTGGGAGGGTGGGGAGGGGCTGGGATGGAATTCCCAGAGCAGCTGTGGCTGCCCCTGGATCCCTGGCAGTGCCCAAGGCCAGGCTGGAGCAGCCTGGGGCAGTGGGAGGTGTCCCTGGGTGGCACTGAGTGGTCCTTAGGGCACCTCCCGACCCAAACATTCCAGGATTCTGGAGCCCTCTGGAGCCAGGCTGGGAGAGCTGGGGGTGCTCACCTGGAGAGGAGAAGGCTCCAGGGAGAGCTCAGAGCCCCTTGCAGGGCCTAAAGGGGCTCCAGGAGAGCTGGAGAGGGACTGGGGCCAAGGGCTGGAGGGACAGGACACAGGGAATGGCTTCCCAGTGGCAGAGGGCAGGGCTGGATGGGATCTTGGGAAGGAATTGTTCCCTGGGAGGGTGGGGAGGGGCTGGGATGGAATTCCCAGAGCAGCTGTGGCTGCCCCTGGATCCCTGGCAGTGCCCAAGGCCAGGCTGGACGGGGCTGGGACAGTGGGAGGTGTCCCTGCCGTGGGATGGGATGGGATTTAAGCTCCATCCCCACCCAAACCAGTCTGAGATTTGATGACTGATTATCAGAAGTGATTACAGTTCATGATCCGAGCCCGAGCAGAAGCCCAGGCCCCACAGCCCATCCCAGAGCCCCCCTCAGCCCCGGCGCCGGGAGCGGCCCCAGGGACCCCGCCCTGCCCCGTGCGAGCCCCGAACCCCTCGCCCCGCGCTCCCCCTCCTCCCGCAGAGCTCCCCCGTGCATCCCTGCGCTCCGCCGCTCCTTCCCGGCCCCGTCAGGAGGAGCTGCTGGGAACGGCCGCGATGAAATTTTAATTAAACCTCGGGCGCTAATTGCAGCGAGTGAAAGGCGGGCGCTGACAGCTGCTCCCGGCCCCGCAGGGCCCGCGGGACTGGGCCCAGCCCCGGTCCTTCGCCGGGGTTTTATTCTCCAGCCCCGGGCAGAGCCATCCCCATGAATATTTCATGTTCCTGCTTTGTCGCCGTCCTTCCCGGGAGTCGTTTTTCCAGCTGCCGGAGCCCTTTGGAGGGTTCAGGTCGGGCTGGGAATGCTGCAGGGAGGGGATTTTATGGCCTGAATTGCGAAGTGCCGGCAGCAGGAGAGGGTTCCGGGCTCAGCCTGCCCGGGGAAGGGCGGCGGTGCGTCCCCAAATCCCCTGGAGCATCCTCAAATCCCCTGGAGCATCCCCAAAACCCCTGGAGTGTCCCCAAATCCCCTGGAGCACCCTCAAATCCCCTGGAGCATCCCCAAAACCCCTGGAGCATCCCCAAATCCCCTGGAGCACCCTCAAATCCCCTGGAGCATCCCCAAATCCCCTGGAGCATCCCTAAATTCCCTAGAGCATCCCCAAATCCCCTGGAGTGTCCCCAAATCCCCTGGAGCATCCCCAAATTCCCTAGAGCATCCCCAAATCCCCTGGAGTGTCTCCAAATCCCCTGGAGCATCCCCAAATCCCCTGGAGCATCCCCAAAACGCCTGGAGCATCCCAAAATCCCCTAGAGGCATCCCCAAATGCCTTGGAGGCATCCCCAAAACTCCTGGAGCATCCCCAGAACCCCTCCAGGCATCCCCAAAACCCCTGGAGACATCCCCAAATCCACTGGAGCATCCCCAGAACCCCTCCAGGCATTCCTAAATCCCCTAGTGGTGTCCCCAGAACCCCGCCAGGCATCTCCAAAACTCCTGGAGACATCCCCAAATCCACTGGAGCATCCCCAAACCCCATGAGCATCCCTAAATCCCCTGGTGGCATCCCCAGAACCCCTCCAGGCATCCCCAGATCCCCTGGATTCATCCCCAAATCCCCTGCAGGCATCCCCAAATCCTTTGAGGGGAATCCCAAATCCCCTGGATTCATCCCCAAATCCCTGGATTCTCAGGCTCAGGGCTTTGGAAGCTCTGGCAGAGGTGGAATCTTGCAGGGTTTTGTTTTTCCCCCATGGCCGAGCCCCTCCCCGGAGCCCAAAATTGAGGTGAATCCGTGAAATTCCTGGAGAGGAGGGTTTGGAGCTGGCAGTGTGGGGATGTTCGTGCAGCCTCCAAGGGATGGGATGAGTCCTTTCGGAGGGATTTCCTGCTGCTCATCCCACCTTTCCTGTGTTCATCCCACTCTTCCTCGTGCTCATCCCATTTTTCCTGTGTTCATCCCACTTTTCTTGGTGCTCATCCCACTTTTCCTGTGTTCATCCCACTTTTCTTGGTGCTCATCCCACTTTTCCCGGCGTTCATCCCATTTTTCCTGTGTTCATCCCACTTTTCCCATGTTCATCTCACTTTTCCTGCTGTTCACTCCACTTTTCCTGGTGCTCATTCCCCTTTTCCCAGCCTTCATCCCACTTTTCTTGGTGCTCATTCCCCTTTTCCCAGCCTTCATCCCACTTTTCTTGGCATTCATCCCACTTTTCCTGTGTTCATCCCACTTTTCTTGGTGCTCATTCCACTTTTCCTGGTGTTCATCCCACTTTTCCCAGCATTCATCCCACTTTTCCTGGTGCTCATTCCCCTTTTCCCAGAGTTCATCCCACTTTTCCCAGAGTTCATCTCACTTTTCCTGCTGTTCACTCCACTTTTCCTGGTGCTCATTCCCCTTTTCCCAGAGTTCATCCCACTTTTCCCGGTGTTCATCCCACTTTTCCCGGCGTTCATCCCACTTTTCCCCATCCCACCAAGGAATTCTGCCTGTGCAGCTCTGCCTCTTGCTGCACCTTGAAAGTTCCATCCCCACTAAAACCCCTCCAGCGCCTTTCCCGAGCAATATCCTGAGTTTTTCCCGGGTTTTCATTCCGGAAAACGCCTCGGGGACTGTTTTGGGACATTCCTTGTTATTCCCACCCCGTTCCAGAGCACGAACCCCGGGCACAGTTCGGTGCCGTTGCGCTGACTCTCAGCGGCCTCAACAGCTCTGAGGACAAAAATACCCCGGATTTCACCTCGACAACTGCAGTGGAAACTTTCTATGGAAAGAAGCCACCCCGAAAAGCCCCCGAGAGAACAAAGCCCGGCACGGCGACTTCCTCTCGCTGCCTCGCTTTCCGTTTGCATCAGCCCTGGGCCTCCCCGGGGCTCTGCTCTTGTGGTTCTTCGGTGTCACCCAGCGAAGGTGCAGCAGAACCCCTGGGCACGGGAGAATTCGATGCTTTTCGGGCTTTTAAACTCTCTGAGAAGGCAGGAAAAAAAAAACCAAACCCCCCGTGAAAATGCCTCCACTCAGCTGTGCTTCCTACGAGTGGAGTCGGTGGCGGGAGCGGAGTTAAAAATCGGAATTGCTCAGGGAGACGCTGCTGTGCTGCCCCCCGGATGAGGAGCACGGAGAGAGGGAGGGGTGGCACAGAAGTGGCCAAAATGTGGGAAATTCTCGGCCAGGGAGATGGGAATTCTAAAGGGGTTTCAGCCCCGGGAGCTGAGCTGCTGCTGGCCAGGCTGGGAGAGCTCAGCTCGTGGCGGGGTGGCTTTGTCACAGAGCCATGGAGTGCTTTGGGTGGAAGGGACCTTAAATCCCATCCAGGGACACCTCCCACTGTCCCAGGCTGCTCCCAGCCCCATCCAGCCTGGCCTTGGGCACTGCCAGGGATCCAGGGGCAGCCACAGCTGCTCTGGGAATTCCATCCCAGCCCCTCCCCACCCTCCCAGGGAACAATTCCTTCCCAAGATCCCATCCAGCCCTGCCCTCTGCCACTGGGAAGCCATTCCCTGTGTCCTGTCCCTCCAGCCCTTGGCCCCAGTCCCTCTCCAGCTCTCCTGGAGCCCCTTTAGGCCCTGCAAGGGGCTCTGAGCTCTCCCTGGAGCCTTCTCCTCTCCAGCTGAGCACCCCCAGCTCTCCCAGCCTGGCTCCAGAGGGCTCCAGCCCTGGAGCAGCTCCTGATTCCTTTCAGGAATCATCTCCCCTGTGTTTGTCCAGCTGCTGAAGCCTTAAATCCCCCAGGATGTCCCGGTTTGGGGCTCGCCGTGCCAGCGCAGAGCAGGGTGGGAGGTGTCCCCTGTCCCCTCGCTGCTGGCAGGGTGGGGAGGCTGCTGGGACCTTCCTGGCTGTTTCCTCCTGGGAGGAGCCGGGATATTCCTATTTTGGGGGCTGCAGAGTGGAATTTTTCATTTTTCACCGCTGAGAAGAGGAAGCCGAGACTTTTCCCTTAATGAGTCGTTGGGGCGAGGTTTGAGCGTCTCGTTTTCTGTGCCTGGTGCCATTTTCTGCTCAGGGATGGAGCTGATGGCCAACGTTCGGCCAAGACATTTTGGGGTTTTTTTCCCCTCCTCTTCTCTCTGGCTGGTTGCATCCTCGTGGTTCAATCTCAGTTCACAGCCTCTCTCCACTTCCTTCAGTGCAAGCACAGAGCTTTTCCTCTGCAGAAGCATCAAACCCTTCAAGTGCCTCGCGCTCCCCCGCGCCTCTGCCTCTCTTTGCTCCGCTTAAATGACTTCTAAACACAAAGCTCATCCTGGACAACCCCTGAGATCCCAGATTTGGGTAAAACAAACCCGAGGAGCAGCAGGAATGGGCCACAGGGATCATTTTGCTGCTGGTTTTGGTGCGCTCCGGGTGTGGCTGTGGGGGAAATGAATGAGCAGAAGCTGCCACAGGCACTGAGGAGCTCGAGAGAGGATTTATTTCCAGGGCCTCGTGTTTGGATTGTGCTTTCAAAACTTGGGAAAGGAGGGATGGGGATCTCCTGGGGGTCTTGAGGTCAGGATGTGCCTGGAGTTGTGATGCTGGAGAGCCGATTTCATGGATCCCTGCCAGGCTGGAGAGGTTGGAGCCACATCACAGAATCCCGGAATTGTTTGGGTTTTAAAGGAAGGGACTTCAAAACTCGTCTTGTTCCACCCCCTGCCTTGGGCAGGGACACCCTCCACCATCCCAGGCTGCTCCAAGCCCCGTCCAGCCTGGCCTGGGTCATTCCCAGGGATCCAGGGGCAGCCACAGCTGGGGAGGTGACAAACGGGGTCGCATCCCAGCCTTTCATCCCAGCTTTTCATGGAGACAGGACCTTGTGCTCTCCTTCCCTTGCCAAACCTGCCTGGAACTTCGTCATTTTCATGGCAGTGAGTGACCTCATGAGGACCTGGAGCCTGATGAGGTCGGGGGTGGATATTTGGAGGAGAATCCAGAGAAATTCCCTTTCCTTGGCTGCTCATCCCCTGATTTCAGAGCAGCACAGACTGCTGGACTCGCTTTTCCTTTTCGTGCTTGCGGCATCTTCAGCTCAAGGTGCACCTTGCTCCCCTCAGAGCAGCTCTGGGCTTCTCCATGGCTCCTTCCAGCCTGGGAATGGGGAAACAAAAGGGAATTCTGGGCTTGGGAAGGGTGCATGGAAAATGAGGAGCCAAGAGGGAGTTCCCCAGAAGGAGAGGTTGGGGCTGGTCCCACCCTGGCGAGCGTGGTCAGCCCAGCATCACGTGGGCTTGGCTTAATTCCCTGGGAGATGACAGCAGAGGCCTGGTTAGGCACGATCCTAATCTTGCCAGCGCTGTTAATTAATCCTGATTCATTGTTCTGAGCCCGAGAGGCCGGGCAGGAAATGAGCAAAAAGCATTACTGAGAAAAAAAAAAGGAAAAAAAAATCTCTGGTTTCACACTCAAGGGCGTGGGGAGCGGAGCTTTGAAGATGCTGCTCTTGCTGCACTAGGATATATCCACTTTTTTTTTGGTTTTGGCTCCTGGGGGGCTCTTTCCCCTCACCCTGAGGAGCAGAGGGTGCAGTTCCGCTCAGTAGCAATGGCCCTTTCCAGCTCTGTGCTGTCAGCAGGCGGAAATTGCACAGAAATGGGGCAGGTTTGGGGTTTTTTTCCCCATCTTCGTGGGTGAGTGGCCACTGCAGAGCTTCAGCTCCTCAGTGCTGCTCCCTCCTGAGGGTTTTGGCTTGGCTGGGCTCGGTTTTCAGCTCTCAGTCAGGAGCCTGGGTGGTTTGAGCTGCTCGTTTCTTTGGCCGCCTCCCGTGCTGGGAGGACGTTTGGGATGATGTCGGGGGGGAGATGGGAACCCTGAGCTGCTGCCCTGCTCAGAGTCACTGCCACAGCTCCGTGCCGTGGTTTACGGAGCTGTGTTCAACCCCAAACAGAGATTTTCCATCCAAGTGCCTTTGGAAGCTTTTATCCCACAGGAAACGAGTGGCAGAAGGAGCTTCCCTGGCTGACGGGAGCTGCGAGGTGCCCAGGAGACGCTCCCGGGAGCTGCCACCCTCCCCGGGCTCAGGAATTTTTGGGACTCGGTCTCTGTGGCTGGGCTGTGAATTTTTAACTCGCACCCCAGCTGCTTTCCCAGGGTCGTTGCCTGCGGGTGGAAGCCACCCTGATAAAAGAGGCTGCTGAAGCTGCTTCATCTCCAGGGCCTGCGCCGCTCCTTTTTTGTTATTTTTTTTCCCGCCTTTTAACCTAAAATTCTTTGTTCTGAGCCCAGGAGGGGCCGATGCCTCCCAGTTCAGATGTGGCTGAGCAGTGGAAATGCGGCTGCTGCTTCACAGGCTGCTCCCGAACTTAACTGGGGACAAGGCTGAGCTTCGCTTGTCAGAGAACTGCAGGAGGAAATGTCGGGATGTTTGTTCATCAGCAAGGCCAGCAGTTATTCCCATCGGTATTCCAGCTGTTCCTGTGACTGGAGAAGCCTCAGGAGTGGGATAACAATTCCCTGCTGCAGCCAGGGCAGCGCTCTCCGTGTGCTTCTGAAATGTTCTCCTGATTCAATTTTAATTTTTTTTTAAATTTCCCTGTTGAAATGAGAATTCCCTTCTGAGAAAAGCCTGTCCTGGCACTGAGCTGCCCCAGGTTCTCCACAGCCGGGTGGCAGCGAGGGCTCGGTGGTCATGGAATCGTGGAATGGGTTGGAAAGAAAGTTTGGGATCTTCCCGTCCCATCGCATCCCATCGCATCCCATCGCATCCCATCGCATCCCATCGCATCCCATCGCATCGCATCCCATCCCATCCCATCCCATCCCATCCCATCCCATCCCATCCCATCCCATCCCATCCCATCCCATCCCGTGCCTCGAGGGAGGGCAGCAGGGGAAGGAAAACCTCCTGCCCAGCAGGGTGGGGGTGCCCAGAAGGGTTTTTGGTGTCTTTATCGCTCTGTCCACAGATTTCAGTCCCAAATTTCCATCCCCTCCCAGCCCGGGAGCACTGATGTGGCGGCTCCTGGTGGGCAGTGCAGCCCAATCCTGGATTCCCCTCCAGATTTCCCAGGAAAATATCAATATTCCAGATTCTGCAGGGGCTGGGGAGGTCGGGTGAGGTCACAGGGCGCTGGGGGGCAGAGGAGTGGGGCTGCTCCAGCTCTCCGGGAGCCAGGAACCCACCAGCAACACCCTGGGAGGCAAAACTCAAACCATAGGATTGGGAATCACAGAATTACGGAATTCTGGTTGGAAGGGACCTTAAATCCCATCCAGTGCCACCCCTGCCATGGGCAGGGACACCTCCCACTGTCCCAGGCTGCTCCAGCCTGGCCTGGGACAATTCCAGGGATGGTTCCAGCCTCTCTGGGCCCCCCATGCCAGGGGTGACGCTGGGAGAGCCTTAGGGCCTCTTGACACCCTTGGGAAAACCCCATCCCATCCCATCCCATCCCATCCCGTCCCGTCCCGTCCCGTCCCATCCCGTCCCGCCCCGTCCCATCCCATCCCATCCCATCCCATCCCATCCCATCCCATCCCATCCCATCCCATCCCATCCCATCCCATCCCACCCCATCCCACCCCACCCCATCCCACCCCATCCCATCCCATCCCATCCCATCCCATCCCATCCCATCCCATCCCATCCCATCCCATCCCCTCCCCGTCCCCGGATGTGCAGAAGGAAGATTTTATTGGTGACAAGATTGGCCCAAACTGTCCCCAAAGGGAGCTGGGATCTCTCTGCCAGCGCGGGGAGGGACCTGTGGCGGTCCCTGCTGCGCCGGGGTCCCTGCTGCACCCTGCAGCCTGCTCTGGATCTATTTTCGGCCTCTGAAGATGCTGAAAACGTTCTCTGGCGCTCAGGAGCCGCCTCCCCCCTGGCCCCAGCCCCAGCCAGATTCCTGCTGAGGAGCCAGAGCAAAGGAAGGTCTGGCCTGCTCCGTGGGAGGGCGGATCGGTGCAAAAACAAAACTGGTCTGAGATCCCGTCACGTGCAGGGCACCTGCAGACATTTAAGTTGAATATTTTTAATTTTCCTCTGATTCAAAGGGTCGTTTTGGGATTATTCCACCGGACAGGGCTCCCCGCCGTTGATCCTGACCCTCTGTGCGACGTTGGTGCTTCTTGGTCTCTTCAGTCTCTGTTTCTTCTCCACAAAATGGATAAATTTTTCCTTCTTTCTCTGTGTAACAGATCCCTCTGCCTGCGTGGGTGATGTGCTGGAGGGGCCACGGCCTCAGCTGTTAATTTGGTTAATTAACTTGGGTAATTGAGCCACTGAGTTGCTTCCTAAGGGTTTTTTCTACCCTCGCAAACAAAGAAAATTGGGAGTTCAAGGTAAATCCACGTCCTGAAGGGCTGTGTCTTAAATTTCCTGACCCAGGTGTTGGAGAGGCCTTGAATTCCTTGAATTCCCAGTCAGGAAACACTTCCTGGGCTCCAGCCTGGCATTCCCTGGTGCAATTTAGGGCTGTGACACCCCTGGCAAACCCTAAAGGTCGTTTGTCCCTTTTCGTTGTGTCCCTCGGGACGGGTTTGAGGAGCAGAGCGATGCCTCCCTCTTGTCTGCTCAAAATGAGCCCCAGTCCTGGGAATTTGAGTCCCCATCCCTGGGAATGTTCCAAAAACACCTGGATGTGGCACCTGGGGACATGGTTTGGTGGTGGCCATGGCGGTGTTGGGTTGCTGGTTGGACTGGATGATCCTGGAGGGGTTTTCCAACCGGAATGATGCCATAAATGGGATTTTCATCTCTGGTTTTCCGGGCTGTGCTCTCTCTGTCCATCCCGGATCATCCTGCTCGTCTGCATTGGGAATTTCCCTATGAAATATCCAACACCAGAACCTCAGTGGGGCCGGACAGATGGGAATTCCCTTTGTGGATCTGGTGGGCAGTTCCTGTCTCTGTATCCCATCGCAACGTTTGGTTTTATCCCACTGCTGTGTGCTCAGTTCGTGATCCATGGAAATCCTCAGATTTCCCAAAAAACCCACCTGGGAGTGTTCAGTTTGTGATCCATGGAAATCCTCAGATTTCCCAAAAAACCACTATGGTGTGCTCACTTTGTGATCCACAGAAATCTTGAGACTTCCCAGAAAAACACTATGGTATGCTCAGTTTATGATCCATGGAAATCTGGAGATTTCCCAAAAAACCCACCTGTGTGTGCTCAGTTCGTGATCCATGGAAATCCTGAGATTTTCCCAAAAAATCACAACATGAGCATCACTCTGTGATCCATGGAAATCCCAAGATTTCCCAAAAAAACCCCACCCTTTTGTGCTCACTTTGTGATCCATGGAAATCCTCAGATTTCCCAAAAAACCGCCTTTGTGTGTTCAGTTCATGATCCATGGAAATCTGGAGATTTCCCAAAAAAACCACTATGGTGTGTTCACTCTGTGATCCATGGAAATCCAGAGATTTCCCAAAAAACCACTATTGTGTGTTCACTCTGTGATCCATGGAATTCCCAAGATTTCCTAAAAACCCACCCTTGTGTGCTCAGTTCATGATCCATGGAAATCTGGAGATTTCCCAAAAAACCACCCTTGTGTGCTCAGTTTGTGATCCGTGGAAATCCTGAGATTTTCCCAAAAAATCACAACGTGAGCATCACTTTGTGATCCATGGAAATCCTGAGATTTCCCGAAAACCCATCTTTGTGTGCTCACTTTGTAATCCATGGAAATCCAAAAATCTCCCAAAAAACCGCCTTCGTGTGTTCAGTTCATGATCCATGGAAATCCTGACATTTTCCCAAAACAACACAAAGTGATGCTCACTTTTTCCATGGAAATCCCAAGATTTCCCAAAAACCAACCTTTGTGTGCTCACTTTGTGATCCATGGAAACCCCGAGATTTCCCAAACCCCGCCCTTTCCAGCCTGTACTTGCTTCCCTGCTGGCCATGCCATTGGTTATTCCTGCCTTCCCAATTCACCCATCATTCCTGAAGTGTTTTTTTCCCTTTTTTTCTTGTTTTTTTCCAGACCATTTCTACAATTTATCAAGACCATTTCGACTCCTAATCCTGGCCTCCGAAGCACCTGCAGCCCGGCCCAGCCTGGTATCCGCAGCAATTTTAGTAAGAAAAATCTTCTTTTCCGTCCTTCGAATCCGTGTGAAAGGTTCCAAACTCTGCTGGAGCTCCCGTTTTCCCTTTGGCGCCGTGGAATTGGAGTTGGTGATCCTGGTGGATCATCTCAGGATATCCTGGGGGCGCTGTTAAAATGCTGCATTTTCCTGGGAAAAGGTCCAAAAGGTCCAAAAGGTCCAGAAGGTCCAGAAGGTCCAAAAGGTCCAAAAGGTTCAAAAAGCTCCAAAAGCTCCAAAAGTTCCAAAAGGTCCAAAAGCTCCAAAAGACCCAAAAAGTCCCAAAGATCCAAAAGGTCCAAAAGGTCCAAAAGGTCCAAACATTCCAAAAGGTCCAAATGGTCCAAAAGTCCAAAAAGTCCAAAAGGTCCAAAAGGTCCAAAATGGGATGCAGCTCCTTGGGCTGGTGGGATTCGTGTCCCGAAGAGGGGATTTCATCAGCTTGGAATGTTTGTAATGAAAAAATGAGTTTCTTTGTGGTGTGAGGGCCTGAGCAAGGCTGGGTCTGTGCAGGGTTTGGAGTTTGGAAGGGAAGAAGCTGGGATTTTGGGACTTTGGGATATTGGGAAGGAATTGTTCCCTGGGGGAGTGGGGAGGGGCTGGGATGGAATTCCCAGAGCAGCTGTGGCTGCCCCTGGATCCCTGGCAGTGCCCAAGGCCAGGCTGGAGCAGCCTGGGATGGTGGGAAGTGTGGCCTGGATGGGATTTAAGGTCCCTTCCAACCCAAACATTCCGTGACCATTCTCAGAAAATCAGCAATTCAGCTTTTCCCTGTGGATTTGTGAAGTTTTGGCTTTTCCTTCCCTCCCCACCTGCCACGGACACCCCGGAGCTGCCCTTTCCAAACCCTCATTCCTCACGGAGCGTTTGGGGCCGAGACCCCGAGGGTGGAAACGCGAACTAGGATTATTTCAGGAGCTGAAAGCGGCAGCAGGTGTCCAGGTGGATCTTCCACACCCTTGGAATTCCGCCCTCTTTCAAACGCTGCCTGGCTGTACCTGTGTCTGTACAGGTTCATTTCGGGGCAGAAGGCAAGAATTCCAGGATTTATGACTTTCTGAGGAATAAAAGCTTTATTATGGGCCAAAAGGGCAGAGAGCCCAGGGAGGTGCAGAGTGGGCACAGAGCAGCCAGGGCAGGCTCAGGCTGGAGATGAGGGAAAGGTTCTTCCCCCAGAGGGTGCTGGGCACTGCCCAGGCTCCCCAGGGAATGGGCACGGCCCCGAGGCTGCCAGAGCTCCAGGAGCGTTTGGGACAGCGCTGCCAGGGATGCCCAGGGTGGGATTTGGGGTGTCTGGGCAGGGCCAGGAGCTGGAATCCGTGATCCCTGTGGGTCCCTTCCAGCTCAGGACATTCTGTGATTCTGTGACCTTGCCAATCTCAGTTATAGAATGGTGGAATAATTTGGGTTGAAAAGGACCTCAAAGCCCATCCAGGGCCACCCCTGCCATGGGCAGGGACACCTCCCACTGTCCCAGGCTGCTCCAAGCCCCATCCAACCTTGGACAGCGCTGCCAAGGGATGCCCAGGGTGGGATTTGGGGTGTCTGAGCAGGGCCTGGGGCTGGAATCCGTGATCCCTGTGGGTCCCTTCCGGCTCAGGGGATTCTGTGATCCTGTGCCTTTGCTTTTCCCAGGGGCAGAAGGTTGTGCTGGCGGTGCCAGATCAGGAGCTGTCCCCAGCTCTTTGCTGGTTCCACGGGGACAGTGGCACCTCATTGTCAATGGCACCTCCAACCAAGACCCAGCATTGCCCCAGAGCCCGTTTCAGCCCCAGCCTTGGCTCTCAGAACCCAAACCCCTTCCCCAAAGCCACACAGAGCCTTTTCCGCTCACTTTCTAGTGGGAAATGTCATTTCCAAAATCTGCTTTGAATCATCCCTTTACACTCCTCTCTTCAAGCCCTGACATCTTACTACGCTGGCAGGGAGGTGTTAAGACCAGTTTTGGGCTTCCTCCCCTGGCTTTTTGCAGTGTTTTCTCTCAGCTTGGTGCTGTGCAGGAGCCCTGGGGAGGCTGTGAAGTGTCTGTCCCTCATCTCGCTGCTCTGACTTCACCCACACCAGCACCGAGGGGATGTTTGTGAACGAGGCACCACGCGCTATTTCGAGCAGCTTCTAAAAATAAATCCCTGCCCAGGCCGCTGTTGTGGTGGCGATGTTTTATCTCTTAATTGGGGCTGTTTGCTGAGGGTGATTCATAGAAAGGAGCTGAGCTTTCCAAGTTCTGCCCTGAGGTGAAACGGCCGAGGTGATTTGCTGATCGCGACAGAGGCCTGCGCAGCCAGGAGGAATTTTTGGATTTTCTCCACGGTTTTTTTTTGGTTTTCCCCTAAGGCTGAAGTGTCACATTAAACCCTGGACAAGCTGTTTCTCCTGGAGGTGTCTGGGAGCTGGCAGAGCACATTCTATGCAGGGACAGTGACCCACAGAGCCTTGGAGAGTCCATGGCGTTGTCACATCGAGAGATAGATAATGACTGAGGGAAGGAGTGAGGAAGGAGATGATCCCTCTGGGAATTTCAAGTGGAGATTGAAAACTTGTGCGTGCTCAGAGCTACGGGGAAGAAGAGCCAGAGGTGGAGGAAGGCATTTCATGATTATCTGAGGAGCAGGAGGTGACTCAGCCTTCCCACACTGGCACCAAATTCCTCCTGAGCCGTGTCCAGTTCTGGGCCCCTCACTGTGAACAGGACACGGAGGGGCTGGAGTGTGTCCAGGGAAGGGTCTGGAGCCCCAGGAGCAGCTGAGGGAGCTGGGAAGGGGCTGGAGAATTCCTGAGGGAGCTGGGAAAGGGGCTCAGCCTGGAGCAAAGGAGGCTCAGGGGGGACCTTGTGGCTCTGCACAACTCCCTGACAGGAGGGGGCAGCCGGGGGGGTCGGGCTCTGCTCCCAGGGAACAGGGACAGGAGGAGAGGGAACGGCCTCAGGCTGGGCCAGGGGAGGCTCAGGGTGGACATCAGCAGGAATTTCTGCATGGAAAGGGTGGTCAGGGATTGGAATTGCCCAGGGAGGTTTGGAGTCCCCATCCCTGGAGGTGTCCAAGGGAGGCCTGGAGGTGGCACTGAGTGCTCGGGGCTGGGGACGAGATCAGGCACAGAATTGATGATCTTGGAGCTCTTTTCCGGCCAAATTAATTGTGATTCATCAGTGTTAGATCCCCGTCCCTGCAGGTGTCCAAGGAAGGCCTGGACACAAGGTGGGGATTGGGCACAGGCTGGACTCGATGATCCTGGAGCTCTTTTCCAACCTAAAAGATTCCCTGATTCCACATCCTGGGGGGAGCAGCTTCTTTGCTGCAGCTCCCAGCTCCCAGATTTGCTCTTTTTGATGCTAAGTAGAAAAAATCTTCATTGCTGAGCTGCTCGTGGTCACCCTTGCCTGGCCAACCACGTGAGCAGCTCCCAGAGCAAACTCTGGCCTCTTGTCCAGCCCCGGGATGTTCCCTCCCCAGGGGTCAGTGCCCACCTGGAGATGATTTAGGGCTGGATGTGAAATAAGGAGAGAGAACCAAAAGAGCTGAAGGGAGCAGGAGTGGCTCGGGGACCCTGAGCTGCTCAGATCCCGGTGCTGGTGGGGTTTGTGTGCTCAGGAGAGTGACAGGATCCCAGGGGTGCTGTGCTTGAAAGGCCAGAACCTCCAGAACTGGGATCTCCAGTGGGACAGCGACAGGAACAATCCCCAGGCTGAGGGCAGCGCTGGCATTGCCCTTCCCAGAGATTTGGAGGCTTGGCTTCCTTTGGGCTGCCATGAAATGCTTCTCCAGGATCCCGTGTTTCAGCCCCAATACGGGAATGATGCATTTCTATTTTTGTGGGGCTGTTTAGGATTTGCTGGCGTTGGATTTGGGATCCTGGGCTGACACTGCTCCATAAATGTGCTAAGTTTTGAACTGAATTCATAGGCACCAGGTGACCCAACGAGTTTGTCCCTGTGGGCCTGACAGCTTCAAGGGATAAGGGAACACCTGTAGGGTGTTCACATGGACAATGTGGGATCCTGGAAGGTGTAGGGTCACCTTTACTGCACCCACAAAAGGTGCTCTTGTGCTGCCAGTGGTGGGTCCAGCGCTCAACAAACAGGTTGTGCTTGGTCCCTTCCTCTTGCAGGAACAATCCAGGGTGTCCTGTGCCCTCACTGGGGGGGCCTGTCCCCTCACCTGGGCAAAGGGAACCTTCCCTGTCCCCTCACCTGGGCAAAGGGAACCTTCCCTGTGCCCTCACCTGGGCAAAGGGAACCTGCCCCATGCCCTCACCTGGGCAAAGGGAACCTGTCCTGTGCCCTCACTGGTGCCCTGGGCAAAGGGAAGCTGCCCTGTCCCCTCACCTGGGCAAAGGGAACCTGTCCTGTGCCCTCACCTGGGCAAAGGGAACCTGTCCCGTGCCCTCAGGGGTGCCCTGGGCAAAGGGAACCTGCCCCATGCCCTCACCTGGGCAAAGGGAACCTGTCCTGTGCCCTCACCTGGGCAAAGGGAACCTGCCCCATGCCCTCACCTGGGCAAAGGGAACCTGTCCTGTCCCCTCACCTGGGCAAAGGGAACCTGCCCTGTGCCCTCACCTGGGCAAAGGGAACCTGCCTTGTGCCCTCAGGGGTGCCCTGGGCAAAGGGAACCTGCCCTGTCCCCTCACCTGGGCAAAGGGAACCTGCCCTGTGCCCTCACCTGAGCAAAGGGAACCTGCCCTGTGCCCTCACGGGTGCCCTGGGCAAAGGGAATCAGAAGCTGAGCCAGAGCTGGGGCCCAGTCAGTGTCCAGGGGATGTCGTCCCACACTCTGAAGTGGCAAACGAGGCTCTCCTTCTCCTCTGAACCTGCCGTGGGGCAGATTTGGGGCAGAGGTTTTGTGCTTCGTGAGGAGGCAGAGCGGAGTGGGGGCTGCTCTGACACCCCTGTGTGCCCCAGGAGAGAGAATCAAAAATACCCTGAGCGGGGAGGGACCCCAAGGATCACCCAGCCCAACTCCTGTCCCCACACAGACACCCCAAGAGCCCCACCCTGGGACACCAGAGACGGCCGCAAGCCCTGGCCCTGCGGAGATGTGCAGAACAACAGGAAAACCCATCAAAGGGCTGGGAAGTGGTGAGGTGGTGACACAAACCCCGGTGGGATCCTGCTCTCCGCGGGGCCCTCGGGGTGTCACGGCGTTGGGTGTTGGCCTGGATGCTGCCACCTCCTCCCTCCTGGGGTGCAGGTGCCTTTCAGGGGGGTGACAGCACCCTCAGAACCTCTCCTCGGAGCTTTCTGGGGTGCCGCAGAAGGTGGGCAGAGAGGCTCCGTGCCCCCAGGAGAGGTGAGGAGGCTGCACCCGCAGCTGGAGGGAGGCGGGAGGAAACCATCGCTGCTTGTTTACCCCGTGCCGCCTCAGGATGGAAAACAGAGGCTTATCGTGATCAAAGCAGGCAAAACAGGACGTCAGGGCCGAGCTCTCCTCGGGTGCTGCTGCTCCAGGCTCCTCTGCTTCAGCTGCACTGCGGGACTGGGGCATTTCTGGTTTTGTCAGGCTGCCCAGGACATGCTGGAGCTGGATTTGGGATCCCAGGATCGCAAGTGCGGCTCAGTAAATTTGTTTAGCTCTGAACTGGCAGCGGGGAAAGGAGCAGAGGGTCAGTTTAGGGCTAATCCTGACTTTATTTGCTGTGCTTTTCAGGAATAGCTGCCTCAAAGGCAGCAAAACCAGCTAAAAAACCCGGAATTGTTACCGAGGCAAAAGGGTGCCAGAGGCTGAGGCTGAGCAGAGGGGAACTGGTTTTGTTTGCAAGGGTTCAGGCTCTTTAAAAAGGAGTTTCCTTCATTCATCTTCATTAAGGAAATGACACTCAGAGCAAAAATGAAACACCCCAGGGAAATAAAACCCCTCCAGCTGTGGAGGAGATCTGCCCAGAGCTGCAGTGCAGCCCTTTTGGATGAGTTTATTCCTTGCGTTGCCTCGTGGGGAAGGGAATGAGACCATCCCCATCCCTGGCAGTGCCCAAGGCCAGGCTGGACGGGGCTGGGAGCAGCCTGGGACAGTGGGAGGTGTCCCTGCCATGGCAGGGGTGGCACTGGATGGGATTTAGGGTCCCTTCCAACCCAACCCATTCCAGGATTCTGGGATTCAATGATTCAATGATTCAATGATTCAATAATTCAATGATTCTATGTTTCAATGATTCCATGTTTCAATGATTCCATGATTCTATAATTCTATGACTCTATGATTCAATAATTCAGTGATTCTATGATTCAGTTATTCAGTGATTCCATGATTCCATGATTCTATGATTCCATGATTCCATAATTCTGACTCCATGATTCAATAATTCAGTGATTCTGTGGTTCTATGATTCCGTGATTCTATGATTCAATAATTCAACAATTCAGTGATTCAATAATTCAATGATTCAGTGATTCTATAATTCTGTGATTTTATGATTCAATAATTCAATGATTCAATGATTCATTGATTCCATGATTCCATGATTCCATAATTCAATGATTCTATGATTCAATGATTCAATGATTCAATGATTCCACGATTCCGTGATTCTATAATTCTGTGACTCTATGATTCAATAATTCAGTGGTTCTATGATTCAATAATTCAATGATTCCACGATTCCGTGATTCTATAATTCTGTGACTCTATGATTCAATAATTCAGTGGTTCTATGATTCAGTGATTCCATGATTCTGTAATTCTGTGATTCTATGATTCCGTGGTTCAATGATTCAGTAATTGAATGACTCAATGATTCAATGATTCCATGGTTCTGTGATTCTATAATTCTGTGATTCTATGATTCAGTAATGCAGTGGTTCAATAACTCAGTAACTCAATAATTCCATGATTCCATGATTCCATGGTTCCACAATTCCGTGGTTCTATAACTCCGTGATTCTGTGACCTCGCAGAGCAGGCAAGAGATTGAAACCCGAGAAAAATGGGGAAAACCCCCGATCTCCCTGTTTGTGCTGGAGTAACGAGCTCTGTGTAGCTCAGCAGGGCGCTGGGGACATCAGTGGTGACTTTTGTGCCCCGGTGCTGCTCGGTTGGGGTTGAGGCAGCGCAGGGACCGGGGGAAGCCCCACTGGCAGAGCGTTAATCCCGACATAATCCGGCATAGTCCCAACATTATCCTGACATAATCCAACAGAATCCCGACAGAATCCCAACACAATCCTGGTATAATCCCGACAGAATCCCGACATAATCCCGACATTATCTGACAGAATCCTGACATTATCCTGACATAATCCTGACGTAATCCCAACATAATCTGACATAATCCTGACATAATCTGACAGAATCCCGACAGAACCCTGACATAATCCTGACAGAATCCCGGCATAATCCCGACATAATCCTGACGGTATCCCGACCTAATCCTGACATTATCCTGACATAATCCGACAGAATCCCAACATAATCCTGATGTAATCCCGACAGAATCCCAACATAATCCCGTCATAATCCAACATAATCCTGGCACAATCCCAACATAATCCCGACATAATTGCCCCATTCTCCTGGGAGAGGAGTTTCCTGGGGTGAGAGCCGGGGCTGTGTGTGCTGGCAGGGGCTCTGCAGAGGGGAATGACCGGGGATGAACGCCCCGGCAGGGAGAAAGGCGCTCACGGAGGCCCTCCAGGGCCCAGAGAAAATTGTGATGGTTTCTGGTTTCTGACCATTGCTGCCCATGAAAACCCATTCCAGAGTGTCAGAGGTGACCACAAACCCAGCTGCAGCCAGAGGGTCTGTGTGAGATGCACAGAGGGCTGATTGAAAAGGAGCAGGTTTCCAAGAATTCCCCAGGTTTTGGTTTGTGCAGGGCCTAAAAATGCAAGAAATGCTTCTCTTAAGCCAAAAGGATCTCAAGCAGCAGTTGTAGGTGAATTACAGCAGGGACTGCTGGCTTCAGGGAGGGCCCACGGAGATCTGTCCTTGGGCTTCGGCAGTTGGGGTGTTTCTCCTCGAAGAGCAGAAACAACAACAACAAAAAGGCATCTGGGGCTGAATTCGAGAGCTCTGGGCGGCAAAGCCAGACCAAAAAAAGCCTCGAAAAAAAGGGAACAGAATCTTAGCAGAGACGAAATCGATCACCGGAACATCTCCACACAGCGCTGCTGCTTCTGCCGCCCTTTGGAGCCTTTCAATCCAGACTATTTTCTGTTTTCATACGAGAAATTGAAGCTTAAGGACGAGTCCTGAGCCTGGTGCAGAAATGCCTGGGGGGTTCTGCAGCCTGGGTTTAGCAGGTCAGGCTTTGTCAGTGCTGGATCCTGGGCTCAGTGTCTGAGGGTCTCTGAGGAGCCTGTGGGGTTGTGGCAGCACTTTTTGACCCACCAATCTTTTCATCTTCCTGGGAATGCTGATTCCAGAAAAAATCAAGGGCCTTGACTGCGGCAGAGTTGTTTTGCTGGAATTCCCTCTCTGCAGCGCCCCAGAAGTTTGAGCATCAGTGTTTTGGCTGCTCAGTCTGGGGCTCAGAGGAGTTCCCAAGACAAATGCCGGGCTAATTTCACTCCACTTCATCGCTGCTGGTGATTTTAGGGAGTTCAAGGCAGCTCCTGCACAGCTCACAAAGCAAAAGCTGAGCCCTCCAGGGGTTCTTCTGCCCCCTGGGCAAACAAACAGCCTCTTGTGCCATGAGCCTTATTAATTTGACACGTTCGAGGTGATTATTTTTACAGATGTGAGCCCTTCCCTTGAACTCCAGGTGTGGGTGTCAGCCTGACCCTTCTGCTGGGGGCAGGAACGGCATCTTCCAAACTGACTTTTAGGAGGGAAAATAAAAACCAAACCCAAAAGGGGCCAAGAAACCCTTGAAAAATAAAGGTGTTAAAGGCTCCGAGAGTGGTTTGGGCTGGAAGGGGCTTAAAGACCACAGGCAGGGACACTCAGGCTGCTCATGTTGGACGTTTCTCTCTTTTTGGGTGTGAGGTCAGAGTTCTGCTCACCTTCCCAAGCATCCTCCCTGTGCCCCCAGAGCAGGGCCATATTTGCAGCCCTCCTTTTCCACGAACGAGAGGAAAATCCTACAAAGCCTTTCGAAACCCAAGGCTGTCATTTCGTGTCCCCCGGTGACCCGACCGCTCGACTTCCCGCGGCCTTGCCGCCTGTGGGTGTGGGGTGAGCAGCTCTGGAGGGCTCTGGGGTTTCCTGCAGCCCCGGGGATGATTCAGCACCTTGCAGGCAGCTCAGGTCGGGCTGTTTTGGGGTGCGAGCACCATTCTCGCAGCACCACCTCCCGGTGCTCAGCCCCGCGCCGTGCGGGCCGTGGAGCAGCGCGGGGAGCTGCTGCTGCTGCCTGCCAGGACAGCAGGGAAACTCCTGGGTGGCTCCTGGCCACGTCCCGAGGGGCTGGAGCACTCCTGGGGGAATCTGAGCCGCCCCCAAGCTGTGTTTTCTGCAGGGTTTCCGAGCCGCGGGGTGCTGGCGGTGCACGGGAGGTGTGGGACCACATCCTGCCCACACCCCGGAGCCTCCGGCTGCAGCGCCGGCGGGGAGAGAATTACTGAGCTGCAGAGTTCAGAGGAGACCCAGGAGCCTCCTGCCCTTTCTCACCATCCCACGGGGGAGTTTTCCCCTGCTGCCCCTCATTTTCCCACCCTGTCACTGGTTGGTCACTGGTTGGGTTTAATGACTCGCCCCTGGCACAAGTCCCGGTTTTATTGCCCTGCACGGGGCTGGAGGTGCTCAGGGTGGCTCTCCCTGTGCCAACTGTTCTGTTTAAAGCCCTGAACTCCTCCTCCAGCCCCAGCCCTGCACTGGGATCTCCCAGTTCCCCTCCCTGAGTGGGTGTGACGGAGCCTCCTGCTCAGGGCACTCATCCCACACCTTTCCTGAGCCCATCCCTGCTGCTCCATCCCTGCTGGGACAGAAATGTCCTGTTAGGGCACTCAGTGCCTCATCCCACACCTTCCCTAGGGCTGTCCCCACTGCTCTGTCCCCTCTGGGACAAAAATATCCTGCTCATGGCACTCAGTGCCTCATCCCACACCTTCCCTGACCCTGTCCCCACTGCTCTGTCCTCTCTGGGACAGAAATGTCCTGTTAGGGCACTCAGTGCCTCATCCCACACCTTCCCTGGGCCCGTCCCTGCTGCTCTGTCCCCTCTGGGACAGAAATGTCCTGCTCAGCTGCTCTGCAGACACAAAACCCCTCGGCTCTGTGCAAAACCCAGACCTGAGCTCTGCTCCCTGCCTGTCAGGGCCTGCAGCCGTCCTTCATTTGAGGCTCCGGCACCAAGCAGGAATGCTGGCCCCTGAAGAGGGTTGTTTTGGGGTTTTTTTTGTACTTTTAACATTTATTTTAAGCTTTCCTGAAGAGGCTGGAGGCAGTTTCAGACTTGCCTCGTGCCCAAACGTTGCTCTGCACATGGAGCGAGAGGCAGAGGCGTTGTTACAGCACTTGCTGCTTCTCCACGGTGTGGATTTGACAGGGAATTGTCTCTCCCTGGCCCCAACCCCAGCTCGTTTGGGATCACTGAGGGGTCTCTGTCTGAGGGGAAGGTGCTCAGGGCGGGTTTGCAGCAGCCCCTTGGAGAAGGAGTGGTGCTTGGAGGTTCAGGGCTGCGCTTTGTAAATGGGATTTGGGGAAAAAAAAAAAATTGTTGCTGCTCTGGGATAGACCAGGAGAAACCCATCGGGAATCCAGCTGTGAGGATTCCTGGATTTAACCAGGGAATCCGAACAAAACTTCAAAAACTTGTGCTATTTCTCACACTGGCACAGTCGGGGGGGGGGACGGACACTGGCTGAGGATGCACTTTACCAGCAGTTTGATTATTTTAAGTGTTTTTATTTGCTTCGTTTATTTATTTCTTTTCTAAAGCAGCCACTTCATCTCAAGTTCAGATGTGCGGCTGCTTGCGGTCTTTGACTGAAGAATTTCTTGCTAGCTTTGAAATAGTGATTTTTTTTGGTGATCTCTCAGCTGTTCCATCAGATATTTCATCCTAGGGAGGGTTTTTGAAGCATTCCTCCTCTCAAGGCTCTGCAGAGCAGGAGGGTTTTTGGATCAGTAGCTGAGCACATGAGTAATTTCTGGCTCTGAGTTCTCTGCAGGTTTCAGATCTGGGTTTTTAATTTCTTAGAGAAAGGTAACACACATTGAAATACATAAAACAGGTTGGATGTGGTGAGGAAAACATTTGTCTGTTTTTTCTTGGTAAACACATTAAAATTCTTTAAGAAATATCCCCAAATGAATGTTTTGAATCCAATTTTTCACTGAGCCCCGTGCTAAGCTGAAGGAACATGCTCTCAGAGTTCCTGGATGTCTATCCACAGGGATATATCCGCTGTCTTTGCTAGGGATGTGGGACCAGGCTTCCAAAAAATATTTATTTGCCATGAAATGTTTAATATTTGACCTGCAGGTCATTTCCTTGATGCCATTCCAGCTCCGAGCCCTGGCGAGCTCAGCTGGGAAGCGCTGGGAGGTGTTTCCAAGGTATTTTTGGTCAGCGGTGTGAGCTCGTTGCTAATGAAGTAGGAGTTCACACCTTATCTCGTTAGAGACGTGATAATCAGTGTGCACAGCACTGGCTGATTCTTGGAAATGAATTCCCCGAGTCTGGCAGGATGAGAAACGAGTTCCCTGAGTCTGGCAGGATGAGAAACAAATTCCCTGAGTCTGGCAGGGTTAGAAAAGGGGGTTTGGTGTCTCTGAATGGTCTCGTTCTCCTGATCCACATGGAGATGTCGCTTTGCTCCTGGTTTGGACGTGTTGGGATAATTTGTCCGGTCCCTGGGTGTGACAGCGGCAGGCACAGCTGGAATGTTGCCAGGAGGCACAGGCTGGACCTGGGATTGGTTTCCTTGGAAGTTCTGGAAGCTGCGTTTGGCCTCAGTGGTGACTCTCAGGGTCACCTGTCTGTTTGCCATCTGCAGGTGCCTTCACCACACAAAGATCAGTGGTCAATAAAGGCACCAAAATCGAGTTGTTCCTCATGAAACTGTGGCTGCCCCATTCCTGGAAGGTCCCGGGCCACGTTGGACAGGGCTTGGAGCTACCTGGGATTGGGAAGTGGGGATTTGTGTCACTGAATGGTCTCGTTCTCCTGATCCACATGGAGATGTTGCTTTGCTCCTGGCTTGGATGTGTTGGGATAATTTATCTGGTCCCTGGGTGTCACAGCAGCAGGTACAGCTGGAATGTTGCCAGGAGGCACAGGCTGGACCTGGGATTGGTTTCCTTTTAAATCAGGGGAAGTTCTGGAAGCTCCCAGCTGCGTTTGGCCTCAGTGGTGACTCTTGGGGTCACCTGTCCATTTGCCAGCTCCACCCACAGGTGCCTGCACCACACAAAGATCAGTGGTCAATAAAGGCACCAAAATTGAGTTGTTCCTCATTGAACTGTGGCTGCCCCATTCCTGGAAGGTCCCAGGCCAGGTTGGACGGGGCTTGGAGCTACCTGGGGTTGGGAAGTGGGGATTTGTGTCACTGAATGGTCTCGTTCTCCTGATCCACACGGAGATGTCACTTTGCTCCTGGCTTGGATGTGTTGGGATAATTTATCTGGTCCCTGGGTGTGACAGCAGCAGGTACAGCTGGAATGTTGCCAGGAGGCACAGGCTGGACCTGGGATTCGTTTCCTTGGAAGTTCTGGAAGCTCCCAGCTGTGTTTGGCCTCAGTGGTGACTCTCAGGGTCACCTGTCCATTTGCCACCTGCAGGTGCCTTCATCAGCAAAGATCAGTGGTCAATAAAGGCACCAAAATCGAGTTGTTCCTCATGAATCTGTGGCTGCCCCATCCCTGGAAGGTCCCAGGTCAGGTTGGAAGGGGCTTGGAGCCACCTGGGAGAGTGGAAGGTGTCCCTGGGGACTGGATGAGCTTTAAGGTCCCCCCAAGCCAAACCATTCCATGGTTCCACGATTCCACGTCCAAGTAAAACTCCAGCAGGTGGGTGCAGCAAACACAAATCCTTCACGTGAGCTCTTCCCTCGGGGTATTCCAGTCTCCATTCCCACACTGTGGGAATGGGGTTTTGTTGGGAATGGGGTGAGACTGGGGGTCTCTCCTGGGGCGGATCCTCCCGCTCATCCTCACCCCAACTCCGCCAGTGACCTGCAGATGCTGTGGTGGCCTCGTGTGGCTTTGTCCTCCCGGCTGCGTCCTGAGCTCTGCTCCCACTTGGAGCCCTCAAGCCCTTGCAGGGATAAAGGGAAGGAAAATGTCAGGAAGTGGCACTGGAGCAGGGAAAAGGCAGCACCAGGATTCTTGGGGTTCAGATTAGCATTTAAATCTTGGAATGGCTGTTCCACCCCAGGCACAGGCAGGAGCCTCCACGTTCTCATTTCCATAAAGAATCGTTCCGTTAATGATCGTTCTTTGTCCTGCAGCTTTGCTGGAGGCTCGGGAGATCTGTGCCACCAAAGGGCAGAGCTCTTCCCCGTCCAAATCCACCTCAGGTGTCCCAGAGAGCCACCCCAATCCACTGGGAGCAGAAGATGCTGGAGGAAATATTTGGCCAGGCTGCATCCCTGTGTCGGAGTCAGGAATGGGGAATTTCTGATGGATGCAATGGGGTTGAAGGAGTGGAGACTCTCTGGTGTGGAGGAGATCCTGTCTGGGGTTCTGAGGACGTGGAAAATCCTGCTCTGGGCTTTCTCCCGCTCCCGCAGCCAGCGCTGGGCTGTGGATTCCTGAGGAACAGGTTTATGAGGGGAAAAACCGAGAGAGAGGGACACGCAGCCAATGGGGTCCCTACACAAATATTTGCCTTCATCTACAAGCAGGATCTGTTGAGAAGAGCCCAATCGCCTGGAAATGACCCAAAACACGCTCTGGCGCTCGTTAAGGCCTGGCTCCCTGGCACAAGGTGGATTTTTGTGCGCGCAGACAAGGGAGGTCTGTGGAGCCGGTGATGACAGGGGAGCAAACACTGCCCAGACTTGACTCCGCTCTCCCTGCACAGCTCCCGACATTCCCTCCAAACTCTGTCATGCTTTTCCTCCCTTTCCTGTTAAACAAACGCACGTCTTGGTTTAAAAGTTATTTGTGCTCTCTCTGTGTGCGCTCCAGAGCTCCGAAACGTGAGGTTTCCCCCCGGGATCTGCTGTGGGGAACATCAGGATCTTCCAGGGGGGGACAGGTCTTCACACCCTTCCCAGCTGTGCGAAATTGGGATCTGCCCGGAGCTGCCTGGAATTGGGATTTGGCTCGGAATTTTTAATCGGAGCTGCAGGTGGAGGGGGGTGTGTGTGTGCACAGACAACTGCAGGATATAAATATATATATAAATATATATATATAAAAAAAATAATCTATTAAATAAATATAATATATAAATAAATATAATATATAAATATAGATATAAATAAATATATTAAAATTAAATAGAATATATAAATAAATAGAATATTATATATTCTATTCTATATATTCTATATACATAGAATATAAAAATAAATATATATATGAATAAATATAATATACAAATAAATATAATATAAAATAAATATAATATATAAATAAATATATATAAATAAAATATAAAAATAAATATATATATGAATAAATATAATACACAAATAAATATAATATAAAATAAATATAATGTATAAAAATACATATATAAATAAACAGAATATAAAAATAAATATATATGAATAAATATAATACACAAATCAATATAATATATAAATAAATATAATATATAAATAAATATAATATATAAATATCTACACTATCCCTTGGAAGGGAGGGTTTTGGGATGGAACAACTCCACCCCTTGCAGCTGGCTCTGTGCTCCCTGGCGAATCCCCTTCCAGCAGCTCCACCTTGCCTGGGAAAATATTTCCCTGGAGAAAAGCTGTGTTCGTTTAACCCGATTCTGCCCCAATTCCCCTGCAAAGGCTTTGTGGGGCTGGGGGTGGCGCTGGGGACAGGCAGGGACCTGCTCGCTGTGCCCAAGTCGCGTTTCTGGGTCTGTCACCTTTGCTGTTATGTGACAAAACGGAAATGAGTTTCAGGATGTGCTCCCCACGAGCCTCTGGAAAAGGGAGATTCCCAGCCTGGAGAAAGGATCGGAAGCTCTGGGTTCACCCACAGGGAATAAAAGGATCATTTTCTTCTCTTTCTGCCTTTCTTGTTGTTGAGGATAGGGAAAAACCCCATTTGGTCCCGAACTGGTTGGGGAAGTTCCCTTGTTGAATTTCCACTGAGATTCCAATTATTTTTTTCATTTCAACAGAAATCTGTCAGCATCTCCTCTGTGTATTTAATTAAATAACACCACACTGTGCGTGGATGCTGTGTCCAGAGAGTGGAAAACCCGATTTATTTTGATTTTCAGGGGCTGCACACACAGGCGCAGGAATTCCCAAGCGAAAAACGCTTTTGCGCCATCCTAATTCAGGGAATTTATACTGTATTTGCATTTTTACAGTACCTTCTCTCCTGTAGAGCACTTGGGAACTCGGTTAACTCGAAGCTGGAATTCTGAAGCTGGAATTCTGTGCATGGAGAAAGGGAAAGGAGAACCTCCTGCCCAGCAGGGCGGGAATTGCAGGCTGGGGCTGCCCAGATGATTTTATGGCATCTTTAATGCTCTGTCCACGGATTTCAATCCCAAACTTCCATTCCCCTCCCAGCCTGGGAGCCCCAATGTGGCTGCTCCTGGCGGGTAGGGCTGGATTCCCCTCCAGACTCCCACGGAAAACATCGATATTCCGGATGCTGGTGGGGCCGGGGAGATCACAGGATCTGGAATCATGGAATCATGGAATGGTTTGGGTGGGAAGAGACCTAAATCCCACCCAGTGCCACCTCTGCCGTGGGCAGGGACACCTCCCACTGTCCCAGGCTGCTCCCAGCCCCAATGTCCAGCCTGGCCTTGGGCACTGCCAGGGATCCAGGGGCAGCCACAGCTGCTCTGGGAATTCCATCCCAGCCCCTCCCCACCCTCCCAGGGAACAATTCCTTCCCAAAACCCCACCTAAACCTCTCCTGTTTAGTTTAAAACCCCCTGTCCTGCCACTCTCTGCCCCTGTGGGATGTTGATCCCCCCTTTATGAGCCCCTTCCGAGCACCAGGAGGCCGCGCCGAGATCTCCCTGGCGTTTTCTCTTCTCCAGATCCTTTGCTCTGCCTGTCCCAGGTTAAAACTCCACCTTTTATCAGCCTTCATCCCTCTTTTCTTTGCTTGGGGGCACAGAAAAAAGCCGAGCAAGCCGAGGGGGTGAAGCTGTCCGTGTTTTCTGTGGGAATTCTCTGTGTGGGGGTGCTGGAGCTGCGGCAGCAGCAGGCAGGGGGCTCTGGAGGAGCTCTGAGGTTGTGCCCTGTGTGTTTTTGGCTTTCGGATGTGGCAGATGTGAGGCTCCACATTTTCCTGGCTGCTTTTCCAACGCCTCTCTCACCTCCACCAGTGCCTGGCAGTTAATCCCTGGAAGGACGCAGCCCTTGGCACATCCCAGGACTTTGCTAAAACCCTGTAAATTCACTTTGTTTCCTCGCACGGGGAAATGACAAAACCCCGTAGATATTCCATGATTTTTATTTATTTTTTTTTTAAATACAAACCAGAAAACATTAAAAGGGAAAAAAAAAAACCCGACCTCAGTAACTGCGCGTGCAGCTGCCAAAACAAAGCCCCGGGCCCCAGAGCCGTGCCAGGGACTGAGGGCAGAGATGAACCCGTGGGTGGGTTCTGGCCCAGGTCCCGCTGTGCCATCCAGGGAAGGGGCAGGAGCTGCCAGCAGTGCAGCCTTGGCTCGGGCAGGGGCTGCTCCCGCTTCCAGCTCCTTTGGGCGCTGCTGGGGCTTCCCTGGAGCTGCTGCTGTCGGGGCATCTTCGTCTGCCAAGGGCAGCGGGCTCCAGGAACCCCTGTGTGTGTGCCAACGTGGGGGGATCCGTGGCTCCAGGAACCCCTGTGTGTGTGCCAGCGTGGGGGGATCCGTGGATCTGAGGCGGAACCGTCCCCGTTGCCCTCAGGGATCAGATCAGAATTCCTCCTCTGGGGCACAGGCCCTGTGTGCAGCCGCTTCCCCCACCCAGGGGGCTTAGAGAAAACCCATTTTCCACCCCGATGTGTGTCCAGAGGGCACAAAACTCCCCCGTGATCTTCTACAGATGAATCCATCAGGGAGAATATCGAGTGACTGGGGGAAAGGGCGTCAGTTTGGGGTCGGTGTGGGCTGACAGGGAAGGGGTGCTCAGCTGGAGAGGAGAAGGCTCCAGGGAGAGCTCAGAGCCCCTTGCAGGGCCTAGAGGGGCTCCAGGAGAGCTGGAGAGGGACTGGGGCCAAGGGCTGGAGGGACAGGACACAGGGAATGGCTTCCCAGTGGCAGAGGGCAGGGCTGGATGGGATCTTGGGAAGGAATTGTTCCCTGGGAGGGTGGGGAGGGGCTGGGATGGAATTCCCAGAGCAGCTGTGGCTGCCCCTGGATCCCTGGCAGTGCCCAAGGCCAGGCTGGCTGGGACTGGGAGCAGCCTGGGACAGTGGAACCCTTGCCAAGAGGGTTGGATTTAGATGGATTTAAGGTCTCTTCCAACCCAAACCATCCCAGGATTCTGTGCCCGTTGTCCCGTGCCAGGAGGAAGAGAGGGAGCCTTGCTGAGGGCTCGGGCTGGAATTCAGCACGGGGATAAAGCTGAGGCAGCTCCCAGCCCTCCGCGGCCTCTCTCCCAGTGGAGAGGTTGTTTTTAGGGAGACGTTTCCTGCAGCATTTCTGCTCCTCCGTTCTGCATTCCAAGCGAACTGGCAGCTCTTTGTGACAGCAGCTGGAAGGATCCCTTCGCTGGGGTTATACAATAATTTCAGAGTCGCTTTAATTCTCTTCTGTTTAAGTTTTATTGCACTTTGCTTAATTGCTTCTGCTTTATCGTTAACGAGACAAAGAGCAGTTTGTGCAAGACTAAAATTGTCGAGGAGCAGAGCTGGAATTTGCATGTTAAAAGTTTCCTTTTTACTGTTCTCTCTGCCTTCAAATCCCTCACTTGGTTTTGTTCAGTCCTACAAAGCTGCTGTGCCCTGCAGGTGACATCACCGGCCCGGCCGTGTCCTGCCGGTGCATCCTGAGGGAAAACTCCTCTGGATCACGGCCCAGGAAGGTTCTCCGTGGGCAGGCCCAGCCCTGCTCACACGTGGATGGAGGCAGAGCCTCCCTGCCCCAGCCCTCCTGCGGCCTTTCAGTGCCGGGCACTTCTGCAACCTGCCAGCAGTGTCCCTCTCTTCTGCTATTGGCAAAACACACCAAAATTCCTCATTTTTCCCGTTGTGGAACGGCTCCAGCTCCCACAGCAACCAACGGTCAGGAAACCGGGGGCTGAGCCAAACAATGCAGCCAACAACCCACGGCACTTCTTGGGGGTTCTTTGTTGGTTTGGGTTTTCTTTTGTTCCTTTTTTTTCCCCCCCAATTATTTTCTTTAGTGAAGCCTGAGGGGAACGCTGCTCTCAGGAAGCCCCTGGAATGCCAAATAAGCTGGGAAGGAAACGCTGTTAATTCAGCTGGAGAGCGTCATGCAGGAAACTTGGGAAAAGCTGCTCCTCCCTGGTGTTCCCCCGCTGTGGAGAGCCAGGAAAGGCTGGGTGACCACGGGCTGAAAAGGGCACATTTGCACTCCGATTGCTGAGCCTTCCCTGTGTCCTTGTTGGAACAAACTTCCTGGGGAAGCGGTGGAATCACCGGCCCTGGAAGCGCCCAGAAAACGAGTGGCGAGGTGGTTTGTGAGCGTGGTGGGGTTGGGTCGAAGGCTGGACTTACCCCGGAGGGCTTTTCCGGCTTTAATGATTCAGTGTTTCCGTGGAAATCCCGCAGGAGTTGCGTGGGCTGGCGTGGGGTCTGGATCCTGCGTGGTCAAATCCGTGTGGATAAAGAGCTGGGGAATATTCTGGGAATGGGGATTAGCTCGTTATTGGCACAGCCACGACGTCCCTGCCCTCAGGGGGCATGGCCCCCAGCTCTGCTCCGGGTGGTCACTCATTGCCCATCTCACTGGTGTGCCTGCAGCTCTCCTGCTGCTCCCGGAGTTGTTCTCCGGGATTCCAGGAGAGGGGAGGTTCCAAACTGGTCCCTCAGGGACAGCTCAGCCCAGGTGCGTGAGCAGCAGCCGGCACCTGGGACTGGCTGGGCTGCGTTGTAGGGAAAAAGGGAACCAGGAAAGGGCTGGGACAGAGCTGTTCCCACTTGTGGGGTTGGCTGGGGTCTGGTTCTCTCCCGTAGTGCCGGAATCCCTGCTGGGATCCCGTGCTGGGAGTTTGGGATCTCAGCTCCCTCTGGGGCGCTGCCTGGGCCGGGATTTGCGCGGGGTTTGAAGGATGAGCCAGGCTCTGGCACATCCCAAGGCAGCTCCAGGAGCTGGGCTGTCCCTGACCCACTGCAGCTCCCAATCCAGCCTGGCTCCAGGGGAAAATGGGCTTATCTGGGAACTCTCCTCATCCCTGGACTTCTTCCTGGAGCTCCAAACCGGACCCAGGCTCACACAGCCCTCAGTGGGTGTCTGGAGGTCGCCCTCTGATCTCTTTCTGAGCAGCCTGAGCTCTGTTGGGGTTCATCTGTCCTGGTTCAGCTTCCCTGGGAGCTCTTCCCACTGCTCCATCCCAGGAGCTCAGCTGGAGCAGGAGGAGCGGCTCCGGAGGGCGGGAGCAGCAGGGCAGTGCCTGGTGAGGAGCATCCGGCACCCTCCAGGGGCTGCTCCAGTTCCAGAGAACGGAAGGAGCCAGGATCGATTTCCGGAGCTGAATTCCCGAACTGAAGGAGCTCTCTCCACCTCAGGGCTGGGGTTTGGGTGTGTCCTCAGCAGAAGGGAGAGATTCCCCTCGGAGCAAGGTCCTGCTGCTCAAAATCCTGCTGGAAAATAATCCTTATGGAAAACCCTTCCTGTGCCTGCCTGGGTTTGGTGCTGGAGATGCTCCATGGGCTGGGTGTGCATCCATGGATTTGTGAGTGCATCCATGGGCTGAGTGTGCATCCATGGATTTGTGAGTGCATCCGTGGATTTGTGAGTGCATCCATGGACTGAGGTGTGAATCCATGGATTGGTGTGACTGCATCCATGGATTGGGGTGTGCATCCATGGGCTGGGTGTGCATCCATGGATTGTGAGTGCATCCATGGATTTGTGAGTGCATCCATGGGCTGAGTGTGCATCCATGGATTTGTGAGTGCATCCATGGACTGGGGTGTGAATCCATGGATTGGGGTGTGCATCCATGGATTGGGGTGGGCATCCATGGATTTGTGAGTGCATCCATGGATTAGGGTGTGCATCCGTGGGCTGTTGGATTTTGGAAGAGGCACATGGAGAAGGGAGCAGGGAGCCGGTCCTGACTCCATGGGAGTGTCCAGACTTGGTGTGTGCATCCATGGATTTGTGAGTGCATCCATGGATTGAGGTGTGAATCCATGGATTGGTGTGACTGCATCCATGGATTTGTGAGTGTATCCATGGATTGGGTGAGCATCCATGGGCTGTGAGTGCATCCATGGATTTGTGAGTGCATCCATGGATTGGTGTGTGCATCCATGGATTGGGGTGTGCATCCATGGATTTGTGAGTGTATCCATGGATTGGGGTGAGCATCCATGGGCTGGCGTGTGAATCCATGGATTGGGGTGTGAATCCATGGATTGGGGTGTGCATCCATGGACTCGTGAGTGCATCCATGGATTTGTGAGTGCATCCATGGGCTGTCTATCCCTGCAGGAAAGTCAGAGCAGTATCCAAGGAGAGGCTCATCCATGGGAAGGGCAGGGAGAGCCGTTCCCACTGACCCCTCCGAAGCTTCCTGGCCGCGGATCCGGGGCTGTGGGATTGACTCCTTCCCGCTGCAATCCTGAGGTTGAGCAGGAATCACAAACTCCAGCTGAACTGGAGTTGTCCCTTCCTCCCTTTTTTTTTCGCCACTCCTGTGGTTTGAGACGGTGCAGGAACGTTCTGGGAGGTTTCTCAATCCCTGGGTTCAAGCAGGAGTCTCTGCAGGGGAACGCATTTCCAGGGAAAGGCAATTCCTGCCTTCCCTGCGTTACCTCGGATGGGATCAGCAGCTCACCACCAGCTGCCTCCCCACCCTGGGCCTGGCAGGCCTGGAGTGGTCAATCCCGGGGAATTTTGATGGAATCATTAGGCAGGAGCGGTTTAAAAATATTAAACAGTGACTTTTGAACAGTGAGAAGGGAGAGCAGCAGGGATTTGCACAATCCCGTGGAGGAGGTGAGATGGGAATGCTCGGAATTCCTCACAGTCACAGGCACTGCACCTCAAGGGTCATCTTAAGTGTCTCTAAAAAAGTTGATTTTCTTGAATTTCGGTTGCAAGAAAAAAGGATCGGTGTCCTTATAAATGTAGAAATCCCCTCTGGAATACGGGAGTGGATTGGCGGTGCCTGCAGGAGCGGGAGCCAGGCTGCAAATCCCGTTTTTGGGAAAGAAATGGAAATGGATCAGCCTGAGCTGGGCTGGGGCTGGGAGAGAGCTGGGGCTGCCTGGAGCCTGAGCCAGAGCCGAGTGCTGGCTCCAAGGAATTCATGGAAGGGCTGATGCTTTGCTCCATCCCTGCCCTTCTGCTGCTGCTGCTCCTCGGGCTGCACAGGCCTCGCTGCTTTTTTCATTTCCCCCCTCCCCTTCTAGTGTTGATGGTGATATTTCTGGGAATATTTAGCTCTCAAATATGCAGATTTTGCAATAATTTCTCTGTTGTGACTCAGACGCTTTTCTGGAAAGCCTCTTTGAAGTGATGAAACTCTGCAGATTAACCCTTCGCCTCGAATAAACGCGGAGTTGGGTTCGTTCCTGTTTTCCTCAGGTTCTGGGGCCCTTCTCTGCCTGGAAAGGTGGGAGGAAAAATTGCTGAAACCACGTGGGATAAAAATAAAAGTGAATAAGCACAGCCTTTTAATCCTGGGGGTTTTTTTAACGAGCAGAGAAAGTCTCCTGGCTGTCGCCCCATCTGTTTCCAGTTAAGAGGATCCCTGTTTATCTCCGTGGGTCTCTCCCTTCCCGTAGGATCCGGGGCCCCCCGGATGCTCGGTGCTGAGTCACAGCACAGCTGTGGGATGGGGAAGTGGCCCCATTGGGAAATGGGGACGAACTCGGGCCTGGGTGAGGTGAACTTGGCCAGTTTCACCCAGGAAATGTGTAACCAAATTGGGAAGGGAACCCAAATCTCTCCAGTTTAGCCCCGGGTTGTCCTCTCCGCTTGGTGATCCACGGCAGCTCAGCAGATGTTGCTCAAGTCTGAGGATCCAGACATGTGAATTCCAGAATCCTGGAATGGTTTGGGTTGGAAGAGACCTTAAAGCTCATCCCATCCCAGGCAGGGACACCTCCCACTGTCCCAGGCTGCTCCCAGCCCCAATGTCCAGCCTGGCCTTGGGCACTGCCAGGGATCCAGGGGCAGCCACAGCTGCTCTGGGAATTCCATCCCAGCCCCTCCCCACCCTCCCAGGGAACAATTCCTTCCCAAGATCCCATCCAGCCCTGCCCTCTGCCACTGGGAAGCCATTCCCTGTGTCCTGTCCCTGCATCCCTTGTCCCCAGTCCCTCTCCAGCTCTCCTGGAGCCCCTTTAGGCCCTGCAAAGGGCTCTGAGCTCTCCCTGGAGCCTTTTACCGAGGCTGAACACCCCCAGCTCCCCCAGCCTTTCCTCATGGGAAAGGTGTTGGGATGTGCTGGGGGGTCTGTGGAAGGTGAATGTGGAGCAAATGAATGATTTACCTAAAACTGAAGGTGGTCTGGATGCAAATCTCGAGACTAAATATGAGCTTTGGAGGAAGGGCTGGGCCAGGAAGGGAAATAGCTTGTCCAGGAGGAGAAATACCTGGGCTGGGAGCGGAATACCTGGTTCAGATGAGGAATACCTGGGCCAGGAGGAGGAATAACTGGTTTAGATGAGGAATAACTGGTCCAGGGGAGAAAATACCTGGTTCAGATGAGGAATACCTGGGCCAAGAGGAGGAATATAGGAATACCTGGTCCAGGAGTAGGAATACCTGGTCTAGGAGATGGAATACAGGAAGAGGGAAGCAACTGGTCCAGGATGGGGAATAACTGGTCCAAGAGAAGGACTAACTGGGCCAGGAGGGGAAATACCTTGTCCAGGAGTAGGAACACCTGGGCCAAGAGGGGGAATTCTTGGACCAGCAGGAAAAATCCCTGATCCAAGAGCGGGAATACCTGATCCAAGAGCAGGAACACCTGGGCCAGGGGAGGAACACCTGGGCCAGGGGAGGAACGCCCCACAGCGCTGTGTTGTCTCCGAGTGCTGGTGTCACCCCAGGGAGGTGACGCAGCCCCAGGGCTCCCCGGCTGTGGCCCTGTTTGTGCCCTGCCGTGGTTACCCGGCGCTGTCTCCAGCGGGGCCCTGGCTGCTCCTCCGAGGTGGCACCGGGACATCTCCGCATTCCGAGCCCAGCCTGCTCTTCCTCCCACAGGCCGAACTCAGCCGTGGGCAAACCAGAGAGGGACACCACCAAAATTCCAGGCTCCCCGGTGCACTGTGAGTAACCTCTGCTTTTCCCACCCTGGGGGCCTCCCCTGCCTTTTGCCGCAGGCTCCACCTGGGAGCAGGACCTTGCCTTTCTCCGTGTCCAGCTTATTTTGCTTTCACTTCAATTAATTTGAGAAACTTCTGCCTTGTGGGTCCTCCCAGTGCTGCGTTTTTATATTTCCGAGGTGATTTCAGGGGGTCTGCCCCTGCTGCTGTTGGCATCAAATCCCTCTCTTCGTCAATCACTGCGTTTGTTCAAAGCTAATTTGGGATCTCCCACGACCTCCAGGTAGCACCAAACTCTCCACCCAGTGCTTCTCACATCTGGTTTTACACACGGGCTCGAGGTTTTTTGTAAGAGCTGAGGAACACCATCAGCTACCGCAAAAAAACTGGTGTTTGTTTCCCCCCAGATGCGCATCTCCAGATTGATTAACCCCTAATTAAAAAGGGGTAAATGCTGGATCCTCCCACAGGCAGGGCATTTTAGTGGCTGCCAGTTCCCTCAGCGGAACAGAAATAGGAGCTGGTGCTGTGCCTGCTTCCCTCACTTGCACAAAACTTGGAAGGTTTAAAGTGTATTTAACAAATGTCAAAAATGGTTGGTCATGAAATTTAAAGTATATTTTAAAAATGTCAAATATTGTTGGCCATTAAATTTGTCTAAAATTTGGCTTCACAGTTGTCATGACCAATGAAGAGGTGGATTTTCCAGCAGCCTGCTGGGCATTCCCCATAAGCCTGGCGTCCCTAAAAACAGGCTAAAATTGGGTGTATACAGAGAGGAAATCGCTGTTGTGGTTGGAAAAGGCAGGGCTGTGACAGCTTCCCACAAATCCCACTGGAAAATCCTGATGCCTCCTCAGGGATGTTCCCACCTGGAGCTCAGGTGTCAAGGCCAGCATTTCTCATCCCATTCAGGAGGGGCTTCAGCCCCAAATCTGGTGGGGAAGAGCTCGTGGGGGTGGGGTGATGGTCCCGGGCCTGAGGCTTGGCACGGGTCAGATCTTCCTCAAAGCCTCCAGGAGGACTTGGGAGAGGTTTGGGATTGAGAGAGATTTAGGACTGGGAGATGTGCAAGATTGGGCGAGGTTTAGGATTGGGAGAGGTTTAGGATTGAGTGAGGTTTAGGACTGGGAGAGATTTAGGATTGGGAGAGGTTTAGGATTGGGAGATGTTTAGGATTGGGAGAAGTTTAGGATTGGGAGATATGCAGGATTGGGAGATGTGCAGGATTGGGAGAAGTTGAGGATTGGGAGAGGTTTAGGATCGGGTAAAGTTTAGGATTGAGTGAGATTTAGGACTGGGAGATGTTTAGGATTGGGAGAGGTTTAGGATTGGGCGAGGTTTAGGCCTGGATGAGGTTTAGGATTGGGGGAAAATGTGTGCCTGGCCCTCCTTGCATGACTCATTTCAGCCATAATAAGGTAATTCAGAATCCCAACAATTGTGACTTTCTAGAAGAGCATTTTTCTGAGCATTTTATCTCAGGCTTTAGGGTAAAACTATGGTCCCACTGCAATCAGAGGGAATTCTGTCACCGATTCGGGGTGGCAGCCTTTGTCTCTGGCGCTGGGAATGCAACGGGCGTTCCTGCTCGTGTTCGCTCCACTGCATTTCAAGTGAAACCCTCAGAAATCCTGTTTGAATAGAAAGAAAAGCTGGAATCCCCAGTTTTAGCGCCCGTGCCTTGGACTGGGCCGCAGACATGCGATGGCAGCAGCTGGAAACCGCGTGCCAGATAATCCACGGGGCTCTTTCCTTCAGGATTCACTGTCGTTGTGCCAGTGCCAGGCTCGGGATGCTGAGGGGGAAAACAGTGTAGGGTTGGAGAATCACTGAATATCCTGAGCTGGAAGGGACCAAGGATTATCAAATCCTGCCCAGACACCCCAAATCCCACCCTGGGCATCCCTGGCAGTGCTGCCCAAACGCTCCTGGAGCTCTGGCAGCCTCGGGGCCGTGCCCATTCCCTGGGGAGCCTGGGCAGTGCCCAGCACCCTCTGGGGGAAGAACCTTTCCCTGAGCTCCAGCCTGAGCCTGCCCTGGCCCAGCTCCAGCCGTTCCCTGGGTGCTGTCCCTGTCCCAGGGAGCAGAGATCAGAGCTGCCCCTTGGGAGGAGCTCCAGATCCCGATGAAATCTCCCCTCTTCTTCCCTCCCTCTGGATTCTCAGTGGAGAAACCCTCCCGGGCTTCATTTTTTTCCTCCCAGTTTTTGTTGCAAGGTTAAATTTTCCTTGGAGAAATCCCAGCCTGGATGAACTGCATCCAGCCCGGAGAGTTATCCTTTGCCATTGGCATTCCAGGAGGCTCATTCCCAGTAATGGAATAAAGATGTCCAAAGTAGCCTGAGCTGGCCCGGGATGGCCCCGCTCGCTGCTGTAGGCAGCCAGGTGTGTTTGTTTGTTGGCCTGTCCTTGAATTGTTCACTTTTGGGCAGAATTCCTAAAAAAAAAAATCAGCTGGGGCCCATGTGTTCATCAGAGGAGAACGAGGATGGTCTGAACATTTGGGGTGATACTGGATCAACTCAAGAATTTTCTTTGCAAGCCTCACCACTGTACATTTAGGAATTGGTGTGTTGCCTGTAGGAGGAAATTCAGTATTAAAACGTTGCTCAAGTTGAGTTGGGAATTTTTAAGAGTGAATATTTGAGCTTGTGGCAGCTCACTCTGCACTTGCTGAAAAAATCCCCACTCAAATCCACTTCTGCCCAGTTAAAGTTCTCTGTCCCTGCTTAAATCCACTTTTCCCAAGTTAAAAAGCTCTGTGTGTCACGAGTGGGGCAAACCCCAGCAGTGTGGGCAGAAATCAAGGTGATAAATCAGCTCCACGAGTGTCTTTGATCTTGGGTAAGTGCTGGGCTCAAAGTCTAGCCCAGACCACGCTCAGGGTTAGTCAGCACTGAGGGCTCAAAAAACGGGTTTCAAAAGGTAATTAAATCCTTCTCACAGCAAGGAGCCTCCTGACCTCCTCAGCAAGTCAGGGCAAGAGCAGGTGCTCTGCAGGTCCTGGGAAGTTTGAAGGTTGTGCTGGAGGGGAGCAGGACCTGGATTTGGGGAAAAGGAAGGCGCAGTTCAAGGCTAGGACTGATTTTGTGTCATTCCCCTGAGATGCGGTGTCACAGTAAGAGAAGCCACTTATCCAGGCAGTAAAAAATGACATCTCAGGGCCACCAGTGTCCCTGAACGGAGCCCCTCACGGGGGATGCATTGTCCCCGTTGGGTCCTGTGAATGCTGAAAGCCTGGCTGCAGAGAGGTTTCTCAGTTTTCTGACAGTGTCTGTGTGAAAGCCTTGCTTTCTCATGGGCGCTATGGGAAAACAGTTGGAAGATTTTGTATTTGGTATTGTTATGATACCAAGGAGAAAATATCTGCAGTGAGTGTTGTTGGGTTCAGCCAATCCCTCTGGGGGGTGCTTGGTCAGTGAACCAATAACCTTATGTCAGTCCAGCGTGCTAAGGGATATAAGCGAATTTGTAAATTAATAAAGGGTCGGTTTCTTCTCGTCCTAAACCGTCCATGTCGCTTTATTCCTCAGTCTCTGCTCACTAGCGACAGGGTCCCTCATTGGCAGCTGCCTCTCTCCGTGACAGAGTTGTGTCCAAGGACGTGCACCCTGAATTTGGCCGTCTGAGGTGATGTGTCCAAACAGCAGAAGGTTTTCAGAGAGTTTTGTGAAGTCTGGCTGGCCACGATGTGTCCCAGGGTGTCCCAGTATCGTTAGACTCTGTGAATTAAGCTAAATCCCCTTAAACCCCACGTCCCTTTTCTCATTGAGCCCACAGGGCTGCAGGAACCAATGAGGAGTGGGGAATCCCTGGGGCACTCTGTGGTTTCTCCTGCTGGCTCTTCACTCTTCAGGAGGAAGCTGGGCTGTCACAGAGCTCAAATCTCAGCGCCCTGCTCCTCCCTGCTCTGCTGGACTTGCACTTCAGCCCCTTCCCCAGGATGAGAACACAGGGCTTGGAACAATTTCCCCCCGTTAAACCAAAGCAATCCTGTCCTAGCAAGGCGCAGCACCCCGGGGCAGGCAGCACCTTCAGAAAGAGGGACAAGAGTTCCTTTCTCGTTATAGATCACACCTCTTGGTTCGCTTCACTTAAAAAGCACCGCCCTTCTTTTCCTTCAGAGCATCCCACCCGTCCTCTCCTCCATCTCTTGGAGGCGCTGGCTGATTCCAGTGTAATCCCAGTGCAATTCCCTCCTGGAGTGTCCCATCACGAGCTGTGTTTGCTGACCGGGGTGGTTAATAGGGTTTGAGAGGTCCCATCCCCACTCGTTTCAAGAGGGTTTCCCTTTAGGAACAGCCCACGATGACAGCCCTCACGTGTGCCACAGGAATTGGATTTGCACCCGTGTTTGGTGACAAAAGGCAGGAAATTAAAGAGGCAGCGTTTCCATGAAAGCTCCTCTTCACCTGCCTTTGTTGTCGGTCACACTGAAGATTAGCGCAGCTTAAGAGCAGCTTTCGCCCCGAGAAGATTCCTCGTTATTTGTCAGGGATGTAAGAGGCGTGAGGCAGCGCTTTGGAGTCAGTCAGTTTGGAAGGGAAATACAATTATGAGAACCTTAAACCCCTAAATGCTTGCAGGAGATTAGGAGGAATTTGAGTTTGAAAGCGTTTTAATGCATTTTTCCAAACTGTCTCTGTTTCCAGTTCCTGTCTTTGGTCGCTGCCCCAGAGCCAGGTTTTGTGAGCGTTAAACCGAGTCCCTGAGGTTTGCCCGAGTGCAATTTATGTTTAGGTTGCCATTAAAATAATGTCTTGTGAATGGCAGACGTTCAATGAATTATTCTGAATTATTTCTGTGCCAAATATTCCCCGTGAACCCCCCCCAGAACGAGCAGCATTTAATTACTTACACACAAAAGCTAAAGTCATTTTTTTTTGTCTGTTTTTCTTTTGGATGTAATTACAGAAATGTGGGAAATACTTTTCCAAGGCTTTTGAACTCCAAAGTGGAACAGAAGGAAGACACAGGGGGACATCCACCGTTCAGCGTTATTTTCCTTGCACAGGAGAAAGAAAGAAAAAAAAAAAAGGATCTTTCTGAGATGAGCACTAAAGTCTCAAGTTTTCAAAGCTTTGCATAACAAACAAGAGACACATTGTGGGTTGCATCTTGACTTTGAAGGCTTGCCACTGTCAACTGAAATAAAATGGCAAGGTTTAAAGCCTTAACCAAGTTCACAAGGAAAATATTTGGACTGAAAGTTTTGGAAAGTTTTCTCTCTTTGAAGTAGTTTGTCATGTGTTACCAATGTGAACTTTATTGACCTTGAAACGTTTTTTTTTGAATCAAATAGCAACTAGTGACACTTTAGTAAAATCTTAAATCAACAACCATCTCCTGGCGGCTCCAGCTTCGTAGCAAATGCAGGCAAAACAGGGAATCTACAGAGGAGACCTTTATTATTCGTAAATGAAGCCTGCCAAAACCTTCCCGAAATAGCATTCAAAGACCCTTTTAAGGTCATGGATCCTGAACAAAGCCAGAAGAGCACAAAAAAGGCTGAGGAAAGTCCAAGAAAGAGGCTTCCCAAAGGAGAGGCTTTCCAAGGCAGTATTTCATCCCCAACTACGTACCAGGGCAGCTCCGCTCCTTCCCAAGGAACCCCTCTCCGAGACATCATCTCGCAGCAGCACTTTTCCGGCTCTTTGCCCGTTCCGCGAGAGGAGCCCCAGGAGAAGCCCGGCCACCAGAAACAACCCAAGCCCTCCTCCTTTGACCACCCCGCCCACGTCCCGCAGCTTCAGCAGCACGCACTGGCACCAGCATTTATGCCCCCGGGGAAGCCGGAGCATGTCCTGGAAGGTCCCACATGGCAGCTAGTTGATCCAGTCAGACCAGGGCCCTCCGGCTCCTTCCCATCCCCCGGGCTGCACTCCCACCACGGCCAGCTCCTCCCGTCCCACTCGCCCATCATTCCCGCGGAGGACATGCCGGCCGTGCAGAAGGTCTTCATCCCTCGCCCCGCCCAGGTGTCCCTCAAGCAAGCTGAGGAGGTGCACAAGAAGGAGAAGAAGCCTCAGAAGCCGGGCAAATACATCTGCCAGTACTGCAGCAGGCCCTGCGCGAAGCCCAGCGTGCTCCAGAAACATATCAGGTCCCACACGGGGGAGAGGCCCTACCCCTGCATTCCATGCGGCTTCTCCTTCAAGACGAAGAGCAATTTGTACAAACACAGGAAGTCTCACGCTCACCGGATAAAAGCTGGGCTGGCCTCAGGGATCGGAGCAGAGATGTATCCATCGAGCCTGGAGATGGAGAGGATCGGCGGGGAGGACTTCGAGGAGCCGACAGAAGGGGAGAGCACGGACTCGGAGGAGGAGACGGCGGCGATGTCGGGTCACGCCGTGGAGCTGTCGCCCAGGCAGAAGCACACCCTGCTCTCCAGCAGCCTGCTGAGCGCAGGGAGCCAAGGCTCCAGCCACGACCGCTGCTCATTGTCCCATTCCAGCATGTCCCAGTCCCTCGAGGACAGCTCCCAGTTCGTGGAGCCGTCGTCGGAGCACGCCCTGAGCCATAAGTCCGAGGACACCCACACCATCAAGCAGAAGCTGGCGCTGCGCCTGAGCGAGCGCAAGAAGGTGATCGACGAGCAGGCGTTCCTGAGCCCCGGCAGCAAAGGCAGCACCGAGTCCGGGTACTTCTCCAGATCCGAGAGCGCGGAGCAGCAGATCAGCCCTCCCAACACCAACGCCAAATCTTACGCCGAGATCATCTTCGGGAAGTGTGGGAGGATTGGGCAAAGGACGGCGGCGCTGGCTGCAAACACCACCCAGGGGTTCCCACACCTGTCCGGTGATGAGAAGCCCAGCATGGTCCCGCTGTCTGTGCCTAGAACACAGGTGATCGAACACATCACTAAGCTAATTACCATTAACGAAGCCGTTGTGGATACCAGTGAAATTGACAGCGTGAAGCCCAGAAGAAGCTCCCTATCAAGGCGTAGCAGCATTGAATCCCCAAAGTCCGGTGTGTACAGGGAACCCTTTCAGTTCGATATCAAGTCTGGCTCCAGCAGCCAGCTGGATGCAGCGAAAGTGTTGGCGTCCCACGGTGAAAAAATGAAGCCTGAACAATCATTGTTGTCACTTCAGCAATCCCACAGTGCCACAGAGACAGTGCCTCTCCTAAGAAGCCACTCAATGCCTTCTGCTGCATGCACTATAAGCTCCCCACACACCTTTAGAGGTAGCTACTCATTCGATGATCACATCATGGAGCCTGAAGTCTTAAGCCGCAGCCAAGCGTTTTCCTCCCACCCTCGAATGCTGAAACGCCAACCAGCTATCGAGCTACCCTTGGGAGTGGAATACGTCTCGGAGGAGGTCGGCTCTGCCAGCAAAGAAACTGTTCCCAAACCTCCCGAGGAGCCTGAAACCAAGGAAAGCGATTTTACCAAAAAGTCCCGCAAGGGCCCGAAGGCGAAAGGGTTCATGTACGAGTGCAACGTGTGCGGCGCTCGCTATAAGAAGAGGGACAATTACGAGGCCCACAAGAAGTACTACTGCTCAGAACTGCAGCTCTCCAAGCCCCGCTCTGCCATGTCCCACACCTCGTCAGAGCCGGAGAAGAGCGCGGCGGATCCCGAGGTGTGGCCCCAGATGATGCATTACAAGCTGGGCAGCACCTTGGAGCTCACCCCGCTGCGGAAGAGGCGGAAGGAGAAGAGCCTCGGGGATGACGAGGAGCCTCCAGCTTTCGAACTGTCTGACACCCCCTCCTCCAGCACCGGCCCAGGCGCTCAGTTTGCAAACCTGGCCTCGTCTGATGTGGCTCTAAACCTGACCCGTGAATCCTTGAAGTCACCAGCAGACTCGGGAAAATCCGCACCTTCCGAGGCCAGTGCCAGCTTCCATTCCAGGAACACCAAACCGGCTTCAAGCGTGGAGGGCAAGGAGAGGAGAACAACCTCGAAGGAGATCTCTGTCATCCAGCACACGAGCTCATTTGAGAAGTCGGACTCCATCGAGCAGCCCGGCAGCTTGGAAGAGGACAAGCCCCTGTCCCAGTTCCCATCTCAGCCCACGCCCCAACACAGCCGCCCCCCTCACTCCCTGCAGCCCAGGCTGGTCCGCCAGCCCAACATCCAGGTCCCTGAGATTCTGGTCACGGAAGAGCCGGACAGACCAGAAACAGAGCCAGAACCTCCTCCGAAGGAGCCAGAGAAAACCGAGGAATTCCAGTGGCCACAGAGGAGCCAGACTCTTTCCCAGCTCCCTGCAGAGAAACTCCCACCCAAGAAAAAGCGGCTCCGGCTGGCAGAAATGGCCCAGTCCTCCGGAGAGTCCAGCTTTGAGTCCGTCTCTCTCACCCGGAGCCCCAGCCAGGAGAGCAGCCTATCCCACGGCTCCAGTCACTCCATCTCCTTTGATCGGGACGACCACACCAAGCCAGAGTCAAGTAGCCAGCCCTCCGAATCCCACCCAAAACCTCCTGGCGTTGGCTCCCATATGCTGATGGTCCCCAGCCACCATCACCATTCCAGGGAAATGCGGAGATCCGCGTCCGAGCAGACGCCCAACGTGTCCCACCCTTCCCAGATGTCAGAGACTCGCAGCAAATCCTTTGACTACGGGAGCTTGTCGTCCACTCCTGCCTCCACCCCCGGCCCCTCCACCTCCTCGGCCCCCCAGGAGCGGAGGAAATGCTTCCTGGTGCGGCAGGCGTCCCTCACCAGGCACCCTGAGCACGAGCCAGACCCGGCCCCGCCGGGCTGGCCGGACACGGAGGATCCAGCTCCTTCTTCCAGTAAATCTCCTGCCACGAGTTTGCCCCATCAGCCGACCTCGTCCTCCCCTTTGCCCTCTCACGGCACCTACTCGAGTGACAAGAGCCAGCCAAAGGACAGCCCCGAGCCATCCTACAGCCCGCCATACACAGAGGCCCTGCAGGTGTTCCACCACCCCGTGCCACAGCTGACGCTGCACGAGAAGCACTTCATGGCCCCCCAGGTTTCCATATTCCCCTACCAGCACCTCCTGCCGCAGCCGGGACAGTCTGCAGAGCTCTTCGCTGCCCACACCATGTCTGACATCCTCTCTGCCCAGTTCTCCATGCCTCAGATCCCTCCCTCCATATTCCAGACCCCGCCCTGCCCCTCCCGCAGACGCTCATCCACCCGGGCCCGCTTCACATCGCTCCTCCCTTGATGTCTCACCCCGCCGAGGTGTCCTTCAGGCACCCTTCATTCCTGCCCGTGCACTACCCTGGCTCCTCCCCGATCCCCTCAGCCTTCTTCCTGCCTCTCCAGTCTCAGTTTGCTCTCCACTTGCCAGGCGATGCTGGTGGACATTTGCCACAGATCAAATCCAGTTTGTTCTCGGCAGCAGGAAGCTCCAGCCTGTCCCCGTGCACGGATTATGACTCGGACAGCAGGTTGCACCCTCTGACCTGCACAGCGAGTCCCGCGGTGTCTGTCACCGTGACCCAGCTCGTTGTGCCCACCCGGACGGAGCCCATGGTGTCCCTGGTTGTCCCCGTTCGCATCCAGACCAACATGCCCTCCTACGGCAGCGCCATGTACACCACGCTCTCCCAGATCCTGGTCACGCAGTCCCAGTGCAGCTCCTCCACCATCGTCCTCCCCAAATTCGATGACCGCCAGCCCAAGGGCGCCCTGGTGTGCAGCGCTGACGTCCATGGGCTGGGTTTTGACCTGGCCCAGATGATCACAGAGGAGCAGAGGAGCCTTTTCCAGAGCCCGTACCTGAGAGTGCCCCTGCCCTTGCCAGAACGAAAGGGCTACATGCCCCTCACCTGCCCCTCGGACAGCGTCCTCGGCCTGGAAGGGGGCCCCTCCACAGTTGGAGGGAGCAAAAGGATGCTGTCCCCAGCTGGCAGCTTGGAGCTGACAATGGAGACACAGCAGCAGAAGAGAGTGAAGGAGGAGGAAGTGTCTGAAGCAGAAGAGAAGCTGGAAGTGGTGAAGCCACCCATTGCGGTAGAGGAAGGGAAAAAGCAGGATAAATCTCACTTCCTTGCAGAAAGCCAAGATAGGGTCGAGGCTGAGGCACCACCCAGCGTGTCCGTGGAGCAGCCGGAGCCAAAGGAAACCCCGAGCAGTTCCCAGCAGGCCGTGTCCCGCTCGGGTTCCCCGAGCTTTGAGGCCCTGCAGGAGTGCGAGCAGCCAGCTGGCAAACAGTTCCTCAGCCAGGAGCCTGTGCAGCCCGTGAAGAAGGAAGACTCCAAAGAACCGGTGGAGCAGCCTCCACCAACCCCTGCCAGTGCTGCCCCCATGCCCGAGGGCGCCGCCGGCGCGGGGAAGGCTCGGGAAGGCACAGACACCAAGAAGGTCCTGCAGTTCCCCAGTCTCCACACAACCACTAATGTCAGTTGGTGCTATTTAAACTACATCAAGCCAAATCACACCCCGCAAGCGGACGGCCGCTCCTCGGTGTACGCCAGCTGGTGCGTCAGCCTCTACAACCCCAACCTGCCCGGGGTGTCCACCAAGGCAGCCCTGGCCCTGCTGAGGTCCAAGCAGAAGGTGAGCAAGGAGACCTACACCATGGCCACTGCTCCGCGGCCTGAGGCGGGCAGGCTGGTCCCGGCCAGCTCCAGGAAGCCCAAAATGACCGAGGTAATGCAATCCTATCTCTTTCTCCTGATCCATTTGGATGCGTGGGCAGAGGGGGCTGAGGGCCGGGGCGTGGCTGTGCTTAGGTTGGTTGGGGTTTACTCGTCGCGCTGGCGCTGCGGGAAGCGCCTGTTCTCGGTGAAGCTGTTAGAGTGAAGAACCCAAACCCCACTGAAACCCCAACCCAGGAGGCAGGAGAGCCTGCTCCAAGGCCAGGTTTCTGTTCTCCAGTTCCTACTTGCCTTGTCACCCAAAAGTAGGAATCACCACCACCACCACCACCACCCCACGAACCACCACCGCTCCAGCACAAAGGATTAGACTTCATTTGCATTTGTCTTGATATTTCAAATAGCTTTACGGCTTCTTCTTCTTCTTTTTTTATTTTTTTTTTAAATGCTGTTATAATTCCCTACATTTTGCATGTTAGAAATGAAAAAAAAAAAAAAAGGATTACCTTGGGGAAATGGGATTCTGTCTGGTTGTGCATCTGCTCATCTCACATTAATGAACATGGAGAGGCATGCTTAAAAGTATTTTAAAAATATTAAAGGGAGATTTGCAAGTGTATTGAGGCCCCTGAAGAAGCACAAAGGCTGGCAGTGGCATTTATGGAAGTGCCTCAGCGGGTCAGACACGTTTTGTTAAACACCCCTGTGGTTCGGTCTGTTTGGTCCGTAGCTGTCCACCTGCTTTTCCAGGTATTTTAGGATATTTTATGCCTGGTTTCAGAGTTAAGACTTCACAGTGGCTTCCCAGGGCCAGAGCTCCCCCAAGGCAGTGCCCACACGGGCACAGAAGTCTTTAAGACGCTCCCGTGAGCTGCCTAATTTTATGTATCTCATTTTAAAGCCAGACTTTACCCCTCCTGCTTAATGCTGAACCAAACAGATCCCTTTAATCCAGATCATGTTCATGTAGATTAGCAAACAGAATCGCTCTAAAGATTTTGCAATTTGATATTCATCTCAAGTCAATTTATATTGATGGATTATTCATTTTATTTCTGTGTCATGAAATGAACTCTGAATATTAAATTTATCATAATCGCTGCTGCAGCTGCTGCTTATAAATATGTCTTAAAATACACAGTAGAGTGGCTTTGATTCAATAAATCTTTATTTCTATTCAGCATTTCCATCGCTCTCCTGCCAAAATCCAAGAGACAGATTTCCAGGGACACAGGGGCAGATAATTACCTGAGCAGTGCAATAACCACACTGAGATTTATGCACTATTTTTCCAAGGGTTTTATCCGAGCGCTGCCGTAGCACCCTCGATTTCAATCCCTCAAGGAAGTGCCTGTGCTGCTCTGAGCTCTGCTCTTTGCCATGGTGCTAAAACGCACACGCGGTGTGCATGCCCGGAGCTACGAGACCCCCGCGCCCTGAAGGGACGGGCTGAGCAGCAGCGGTTCAGCCCCCACAAACCCACCCAAACCCACATTTCACTGCATGCATTCCCCCCAGTGCCTCCCAAACCCCCTCCCAAAACCCCTCCAAGCTGTCCGGTGGTGCAGGTTCAGGCTCCCGTGGCACGATTTGCAGAAGGAAGAGTTGGCCCTGCCCAGTTCACCTCCGTTCAATTGCCCTGCCAAGGGCTCTGGAGAGGGATTCATGCCCCTCCAAGGGCTTTGGAGAGGGATTTGTGCCCCTCCAAGTGCTTTGGAGAAGGGTTTGTGCCCTTCCAAGGGATTTGGAAAGGGATTTGTGCCCCTCCAAGTGCTTTGGAGAAGGGTTTGTGCCCCTCCAAGGGCTCTGGAGAGGGATTTGTGCCCCTCCAAGGGCTCTGGAGAAGGGATTTGTGCCCCACCAAGGGCTTTGGAAAGGGATTTGTGCCCCTCCAAGCACGTTGGAGAAGGGTTTGTGCCACTCCAAGGGCTTTGGAGAGGGATTTATACCCCTCCAAGGGCTTTGGAGATGGATTTGTGCCCCTCCAAGGGCTTTGGAGAAGGGTTTGTGCCCCTCCAAGGGCTCTGGAGAGGGATTTGTGCCCCTCCAAGGGCTCTGGAGAAGGGATTTGTGCCCCACCAAGAGCTCTGGAGAGGGATTTGTGCCCCTCCAAGGGCTCTGGAGAAGGGTTTGTGCCCCTCCAAGGGCTCTGGAGAGGGATTTGTGCCCCTCCAAGAAGAGGGAAACGGTGGATCCCAAACCCAGCCCTTCCTGCCCGTGTGGCTGGCAGAACCCCGATAACTGCAGTGGAGATAAATGGAATTCTCTCCAGGCACAGAACCGGTCTGTGATCAGCGGGAGCGAAATCCCCCGTGCAGTGTTTAAAACACACACGGCTGGCACGGGCGCGGCTGCCAGGGCGTGCAGGAGCAGTAGCATCACTCCAAGGCTGGGAGCCCAGCCCTCAGCTCGCTCTGCTCCGGCTCCTTCCCTTCAGTATTCCCTCCTTTCTGCAGCTCCAGGTTGTCCCTTGACCCCCCCAGGAGACGTAAAAAAGCTCCAGTGTTCTGTACAGTTATGCATGCAGCGAGCAGTAGTTCTGTACGTGCTGTCTCCGTCCTTGGCTTGGGGTTTGAAGTTTTCCAGTGGGATTTGCTGAGCAGATAAATTCTGGAATTCTGGAGTGGCTGCGGGCTCCAGCGTGCATGTAGGGATGGCTGGTGACACTGTACTGGGGCGTGCACACTCTGTAAATTCGAACGGGACTGTAAAAGGGGATAGCAGTGACTGTACGACTTCGGCTCTCTGGTGCCTTTCATCTGTCAATGTTTTTGTGCTTTCGAAAGTTGCAATAAACAAACCTCGTGCTACATCTAGCCAGTCAATTGTTTTGTATTCCTCAGCAAACCTGGGAAGGCTGTCCCCAGCAGTGTTCTGAGCCCGTAGCCCCCATCAAGAGGTGAAGCCCCAACCCTAAAAGTTTAATTTTTGACGGTTCTGAGTGTGTCTCCTGCCGCTGGTTTCCTCGCTGTCATCTCCATGCCCAGAGCCACCAGCTCGAGACCATTCCTGCTGTTAAATATTCAAATGGTTCCTGGCACTGTTCTGCCCCAGGTCCTTTCTCATGAAATTCCTGGCACTTTTAGGGAGACAGGGCAGCACAGGGACCGTTCCCAGGAGGCTTCGAGGAAGGGTGTGTGGATGGTGTGGACATGGGGCTGATCTGGCCCCAAGGACAAAGAGCAGCCCTGGGCGAATTTAATGCTCTGAGCTGAGCTCCTGAAATCCCTGGGCAAATCTGAAGGGTTTGACCTCATTTTCCAAAGCGACTTTTGGGTGAGTCCTGCCGAGCATCCCGTGGCAGCTCCAGCAGCTGCGGGGGCTGGGTCACATCCCACTGGATCCTGTCGGTTTCCGTTTGAGCTGCTCACCCTGTGGCTTCCCCCAAAACCAGGGGAGACAAAGAGGCTCCGCTGGGCTGATTCATCCCCCTCAGGACAAGGCTGAGGTGGGGCAGGGGAATCACCTGGGGAGCCGCCACTCCTGCCAGCCAGAGCCAAGGGTGACCAGCTCTGCTTTGGGCTTCAGGGGCTGCCTTCAGGCCAAAACCCTCCAAAAACTGCTCTCAGATGCCCTCAGCCTGATTCCATAAGTTACAGATATCGTGAGGATGTGGGGATTCAGTTGGAAGTCAGAGTTTCTGTGCACAGAGTGACCTGGGGGAAAGGCCTCTGCTTTCCTTTCTCTGGAGACCCCGGGGTTTGTCCTGTTAGGCTGTGGGGGGAAACATCCCAACATTTCATTCCAGGTGTGTAAAGCTCTCCCTGGATTTGTCCCGTTAGGGTTTAGGGGACCAACACCCCAAAATTTCATTCCAGATGCAGAGAGCTCTCCTGGGGTTTGTCCTGTAAGGTTTTAGGGACCAACATCCCAGCATTTCATTCCAGGCATGTAGAGCTCTCCTGGGTTTGTCCTGTTATATTTTAGGGGGAAACATCCCAGCTTTTCATTCCAGGTGTGGAGAGCTCTCCCTGGATTTGTCCCGTTAGGGTTTAGGGGACCAACACCCCAAAATTTCATTCCAGGTGTGTAGAGCTCTCCTGGGGTTTGTTTGTCCTTCTAGGTTGTAGGGGAAAACATCCCAGCTTTTCGTTCCAGGCGTGGAGAGCTCTCCCTGGATTTGTCCCGTTAGGGTTTAGGGGACCAGCACCCAAAATTTCATTCCAGGCATGGAGAGCTCTCCCTGCATCCCACCCAGAGCCACAGAGGCAGCTTTGATGTTTAGGTCCATCCTATAACAAACATCAAACATGCAGCTGAGGTGTCAGGGCATGACTCAAACCTTGGGCTAGGCAAGGTTTAGACACAAAACCCCCTCACCAAGGTGGCAATTTAAGAGTGGAAAAGCAGATCTGACCCTGGGAACGTGTGGGGAGGTTGAGGATTCTTTTCTCCCGTGGGTTTTGTGGCTTTCTCTGCGCGGCGCCCTTGGCAGGGGGGTTGCAGCGAAAGGAAATCACCCGGGAGCGCTGCCTGGCGAGTGATTTATGTCAGGCTGAGGCAGCTAAAACCCAGATTTGTGTGTGTGTGTGTGAATGAGGGGGAAACCCGGAGGTCCAGTGTATGAATTCTGCAGATGCCTCCTCTCCAGACCTTTCAGATGTGCATTTTTAGAGAGAGGATTATCCAGGGACAGAGATTTGGGAACAGAGACCCCACACGCTCAGAGCCACCCCAGCCACCGCACTTCTCTCCACCCCTCATTTTTCCAGTCGCCAACAGCTGGATAACCTGGCGGAGGGCATTAAAAACTTGTGAGAGCTCACAGTAAATACCACACAACCCTCAGGGCCCCAAATCCAGAGGGAGAGGCCCCATTTGTTAGGAGGGTGCCCCAATTCCAGCCCTTGGTGTCGGGAGCAGCCTGGGGACGCCGCTGGCTCTGCTGGGGCTGTTTGCTCTGTGTCTGCCTGCCCGTGATGTCGTCTGTAATCATGGATTGTTTTGCTCTTTTGGGGAGATAGGTTCATTTGCCTTCGCTCCTTTCTAATGAAGGTCGAAAAGATATAACTAGAGCTGAGAAGGAAGAGGAGAAAAGGGGAAAATCAGAAGAAGAGGCTCTTGTGACCAAGCGAGGGGAGCCGGTGAGGATCAAGATCTTTGAAGGAGGGTGAGTGTCTCATTTTATTTCTCTCTTTGTGTCTCGCACTTGTGTAGAGTTGTTACAGTGATGGCGAGGTGCCACTGGAGACGAGCAGATGGAGCTGGATTTCGGTTTGTTTTCCACAGCCGCTGTAAAAACTCGGCCCTCCAGCTCTGGAGTGCATTAATGCCTTATTTTTGAGCTGCCTTCAAGTCAGCAATCACCTGGATCTCTCTTCTGAGTGGGTGGTTGAGTGAAGAGCACAAATCCATCTCGCGGCTGTCTCTGAAGCGACAGAGGTGCACTCCTCAATCTTTCCAGAGCCTTCTCCTGAAAATTGTGTTCCTGATGGTTGTTCCCATTCTGAGGAGGATCTGGGGAGCTCTCTCCTGATGCCTGGGGTTTGGGTGGGGAACAAAAGCAGCGTTTTGTTCGTGTGATTTCCATCCCACCCAACCGAAATAGCTCAAACCAGGATGGCTGCAAGGCCTCGATTTGATGCTTATCTCAAACCTCGGCTCCAGGTGATTCCGAGGACGCCTCAGGAATTCAGCACTGGTCTCATGCTGCTGTTTATTTCTTAAAAATTGAAAAAAAAATAGCGAATGAGCAATGTGTCTGTGGGTTACAATTAGAGATCTTCCTTCCTGGGTGTTGCAGAGGGGGCCAAATTGGTGGGGGCAATTTCCAGCAGGATTTATCAGTCCTGCCCTTGCTGTTGGGTGGTCTTGGTTTCTGTGTGTCAGAAAAAGGCTTTCATGAGGCTGTGCTTGTGGTTTCGCTGCTGTTACCAGCTGAAACTCGCGTTTATTTTAAAATACCTCGTTAGCAGATGGTCAAACTAGCAAAGCAAGAGGGAAAAGCAGCGCTGTGGGACAGGGAAGCTGCATGTTGGTCAGGAGAACTCAGCTCTGCCCCAGCTGTGGGCTCTGCGTGCCCGGCGCAGGTTTGGGCAGGGAGTGGGGGATGCAAAGAGCCAAACAGGGCCAACCCTGTCGTGGCTGTGGCCTGAAATGGCTCAGGGAGCAGCAGAATGAGAGATGTGATGGGCTCCGTAAATCTCTGTCACCCCCCTGTAGCAGATGGGACCCACTGAGCGGGGTTTATTCCCTTCAAGCCCACGGGAACCTCGGTTCCCCTGGGCTGCCTTGTCCCTGTGGCTGCTCAGGGGGACTCTGGCATTCCTTCCCGGAGTTAAAGCAGCTCAGCATTAACGCGCCTGAGCATCCCCCTGCCCCTCACAGGGCAGCTCAGGGGTGTTTTGGGGACAGGCGGGGGGTCCTCGGTGCTGTCCCCCGGAGCAGCTCCGTCCCCTCGTGCTGTGCCCCCGCAGCGGTGGCTTCGTCCCCGAGCCCAGCCCAGCGAAGAGACAGCGGGGTCTGTGCTGGTGTCGGGGGATGTTCCCTGCCTGCCGCCATTCCCAGGAGGGAATCTGGGAGCAGAGGGGTGGGGACACTCAGTGCCTGTCCCTCTGCGTGGCGGACACAGAGCAAATCCTCTTCTCCAAGGTGCCACCAGCGCCAGGGGACGCATCAGCCGCCCTGAGCCCGTGTGGGGTTAAACTCTAAGCCTCCTGCAGCTCTGACTGTGCCCCTCTGGGTGGGACACAACGCCAGGCACTGCTGGGGCACGTCAGGTCACGGCAGTGGGTTCCGTGTGTGAATTCCACGTCTGGATTCCACACCTGAATTTCATGGCACCGCCCAGGGCCAGCAGGACAGGCTGTGCTCCGTGTGCTCCGTGTGCTCCGTGTGCTCCGGGCCTCATTCCCACAAGGTTTCTGATGTCGGGGTGTTCAGCCTCAGCAGCCAGGACCTTTTCCTGCTGCTCTTTCCCAGGCCTCTGCCAGGACCTTTTCCTGCTGCTCTTTCCCAGGTGTCTTCCAGGACCTTTTCCTGCTGCTCTTTCCCAGGCGTCTGCTGGGACCTTTTCCTGCAGATGAATCCACAGGGTGCCTGGTGCCTTCTGCAAGCTCCCAAATGGATCAGCCTCCCGTTCCTGGCCATCTCCTGAAAATGTTTTACACAAAGTGCAGCCATTTTCGAGACATTATTTCACCCTCTTATTTTCTTTTTTTTCCCCCGTAAAAATTTCCTCCTTGACTCGTTTCCGCCCTGATTTGTTGGTTTCACACTGAGTGCTGCTGGCCAGGCCCATCCTTCAGGGGGATGCAGTTGGATTCACAGCTTTTGGAGCCATCCCATGTTTTGTTGTCTCAACCAAGGAGAGAGATTATCAAGAAATTCACAAAAGGTGAACTTGCTGCAGCTCTCTGAGCTCCTTCTTCCCCTCAGGTTTGATTTCTTTGGAGCTCTTGACTTTCTCTCTGCTATTTCCAACACTGTTCCCTCCTCTTCTGGCTTCCCCAGTCCCATCACTTTTCCCCTTTGCTACACTCCTTATGGACTTCCACGACTGTCTCTGAGGCTTCTCCTGCTGCTCTCCAACCTCCCAGCTGGAATTTTATTCCTTGGCCTTCAGGCAAGACCAGAAGAGCCAAATTTCCTCCTTTCACCATTCCCACTCATCGGGAATGAAAGACGAACCCCCAGAGCGCTGGGGGCAGCCCGGCTTCCCTTCTCTCCCTTGGAGGTGTCTCCTCCCCAGCTCTGGGGCTGGATGGTTCCTTTGCTTTCCCCCTGGGAAGGGGTTTGGATCCAGCACCTGCAGGTTCCCTGAGCCTGGAGGTTCGTGCCTGGGTTTGGGATCAGGGCTCAGCAGTGCCGGGCACGGGGCTCAGTGCTTCCCTCCCCACTCTCTCCGTGAGGGATCGGTGGTGCCAGCTCAGGATGCGGCTCTGGGGCTGCCAGGAGGGCCTGGCTGTGGATGTTTCCAGCTCCTGGTGAGTTCCCAGCCCTTCCAGCACCGTTCTCCTGATGGGAAGAGGCTCTGCAGGCCCTTTGCAGTCTCTGGTTCCCTGGAAGCCTCAGGAGGGACGTGCACAGTCCCACCTAAACCTCTCCACATTGAACTGGGGGTGGGACCCGTGGAGTTTTCTGTCTAAAGAACAAATTCCTCTCGGAGAGCAAGCCCTGAGGTCACTCCACGTACAATTTCAGCAGTGGCTTTTCATTTGAAACTGTGGAATTCTGTCAGGCTGGATAAATCCCCATTCTCAGCAGACAGCCCCAGCCCTCGGCTGGAAGGTTGGGGTCATTTAACACCCCAAGGACGGGCTGGAGGCCGCCCAGGCTGCTCGGGCTGTGCTCGGGAGAACCATTAAACAGCCAGGTCAATGCCTGAGCTCCTCAAGGAGCAATCAAAACATCCACCGGGCTCGTCCTGAGGGATGCGGGGTGGTCTGGGGCAGGGAAGATGATCTCTGAAGGTCAGGCTGGCCAGCAGCGCTGCAGGAGCAGTGCTGTGCTTCCTCGGTGTCACCTTCACCACCCCCCCGTGGTGCCCATCCCGCAATCTGACATCATGAAACCAGAGACCGGGATCGACCCGAGCGAGAGCGGGGTCTGTGCTGCCCTCAGGGATGGACCCGAGTGAGAGCGGGGTCTGTGCTGCCCTCAGGGATCGACCCGAGTGAGAGCGGGGTCTGTGCTGCCCTCAGGGGATGCTCAGAGATGGACCTGAGTGAAAGCGGGGTCTGTGCTGCCCTCGGGGACCGACCCGAGTGAGAGCGGGGTCTGTGCTGCCCTCAGGGATGGACCTGAGTGAGAGCGGGGTCTGTGCTGCCCGCGGGGGCTGCTCAGGGACCGACCCGAGTGAGAGCGGGGTCTGTGCTGCTCTCGGGGGATGCTCAGGGACCGACCTGAGTGAGAGCGGGGTCTGTGCTGCCCTCGGGGACCGACCTGAGTGAGAGCGGAGTCTGTGCTGCTCTCGGGGGATGCTCAGGGACTGATCTGAGTGAGAGCGGGGTCTGTGCTGCCCTCGGGGGATGCTCAGGGACACGCTCCCCGTTCGCTGCCGTTCCCACCGTGGAATCTGAGAGCGCAGGAGTGGGGACGCTCAGTCCGTGTCCTTCTGCTTCACAGCCCAGCCGTCTGTGCTGGTGTGGGGACAATTAGTTGGTTTGTTTAATTAGTTAATTACTACCAGTGGGAAAACAGTACCAAGGTATATAAAGTTAAAAACCTGAACTGACACCCCCAAACCAGGGCTGTGGAGAGTGAAAACTGCATTTTCTCCTTGGAAAACTGTTCATTTTTTCCTACTTTAGGGGAAAAAAAACCCACTTAGGGCTGTAACATTATGACTGGAGACACAAATGTCTGAGTATCCTGGCATTCCCACCTTAAAAACCCCTCCCCTTCACACCATCCCATGGCACAAATCCCCACATCCCCAAGAAGAACTTTTCACTCCCAGAGGGATGCTCAGAGTGGGGTTGTGCCCCAGGGGCTGCTCCGCTCTGCACTTCGGAGCAATCCAAACCTTTTCCTCTTTGTCTTCCCCGAAATGGGACAGAGCTGGAGGTGCCCCCGCCATGGGATCTCCTGAACTGGGATCTCCTGAACTGGGATCTCCTGAACTGGGTTGTGAACTGGGGTTGTGAACCCTAATCTCCCTCGAGCCTGGGTGCAGCCCTTTCCCAAATGACCCGGGGGTGCCTGAGGTTGGACTTTGCATTCCCTGGTGAGCCCCAGGGCTGGAGCTGCCACGTGGCCCTTCCCCTTCCCCTTCCCTTTCCCCTTCCCCTTCCCTTCCCTTCCCTTCCCTCCCTTCCCTTCCCTTCCCTTCCCTTCCCTTCCCTTCCCTTCCCTTCCCTTCCCTTCCCTTCCCTTCCCTTCCCTTCCCTTCCCTTCCCTTCCCTTCCCTTCCCTTCCCTTCCCTTCCCTTCCCTTCCCCTCTTTTGGGGTTTTAGGCACTCAGGAACACCACAGAGCCGCAGATCTGCCTCCCTTAGCCTATCCAGCAAAATATTTCCTCCTGGTCGAAGGAAAATGGAGACAACGGGGCTGTTCTAGCAGATTTGAGCATGATCGCTAATTAGTGGATGAATAAGGGGGAAAAAAACCCCACCTTGGGGTTACCCTTAGCTGGTCTGAGCCTCCCTTCCCCGCTCTCCTCCCAGCTCTTGCCGCCGTGGGCTCGCTGGGAACTGCGGTGGCTTCTCCGGGGTGATGTCACCCCGTCCCCGTGCCCAAACTGCGGCTCCCTCTGGCACTCACCTGCCGGAAAACCCCTGGCACAGCCCGGGGCGGGAAAGGCTCAGTGTTAAACCAGCAGAGCTCCCGGGCTGTGACCCCAACCCCTGCGGCACCGCGGGGATTTCCTCGGCTGAGACGAGTTCTGGGAATTCTCCGTGTTTGTTTTGGAAGGAGCCGCTCGTCCCCGAGGCCGGGATTGAGCGCACACAGGAGCAGGGAAGGAGGGATCCGAGGCACTTCCAGCTGCCCTGAGCACCGGGGAGAGCAGAGGGTGGTGCTCCTTTATTTAACATTGAACACAGAATCAGGGATTATCCAGGGTGGGAAGGGACCCACAAGGATCCTGGAGTCCAACTGCTCCAAATTTACCTGGAAACTGCCCTAAATTTACCTGGAAACTGCCCCAAATTTACCTGGAAACCTGGCAGTGAGCTCACTCAGAGCCCCAGGGCAGTGCCTGAAGTGGGAACGCAGCTGTGAGGAGAAGGGCTGGGCTTAAATAGGAACCACAAATCCCAGAATGGGTTTGGGTGGAAGGGAACTTAAATCCCATCCCACCCCTGCCATGGCAGGGACATCTCCCACTGTCCCAGGCTGCTCCAAACACTTCCAGGGACACTTGGACACTTCCAGGGATCCAGGGGCAGCCACAGCTGCTCTGGGAATTCCATCCCAGCCCCTCCCCACCCTCCCAGGGAACAATTCCTTCCCAAGATCCCATCCAGCCCTGCCCTCTGGCCCTGGGAAGCCATTCCCTGTGTCCTGTCCCTGAATCCCTTGTCCCCAGTCCCTCTCCAGCTCTCCTGGAGCCCCCTCAGGCCCTGCAAGGGGCTCTGAGCTCTCCCTGGAGCCTTCTCCTCTCCAGGTGAGCACCCCCAGCTCTCCCAGCCTGGATATTTTGCTCCATTCCTAGACGTAAGCAAAGAACTCCTGCAATTTACATTTCTGAGTGAAAGGGGTTTTCCGGAGTCTGTTTGCTTTGCATGGCTGGGAGAAATTGGAGTTCAGCCTTTTCTGCGAGGGCTGCTGGTGCCAGACTGACCACTCAGGGTCCACTTGAGCGTCTCCTGGGGGTTTGGTTGCCGGATTTTCCCTGCCCCGAGGAGTGCTGAGCAGGCACTGCTGCCCTGTGGCTGCACAGCCCTCCTGGGAACCACAGAACCGCGGGATCACGGAGCGGTTTGGCTTGGGAGGGGCCTCAAAGCCCATCTCGTTCCAACCCCCACCGCGGGCAGGGCTGCCCCCAGCCAAATCCCATCCTGGGTGTGCCGGGCTGCTCCCTGGGACAGGAGTTCAGAGTCTCGAGCAGCAGCCCGTGCACTGGTGTTCGTGCTGCCTCTGTAAAAGATGTTTTAGTAAAAAGTGGGGTTTATGAGGGGAATTTTTGGTTGGTTTTCAGCCAGGACTTCACCAGCAGTGCAGAGGGGAGGTTTCATGTCCCTCTGAGCCCCAGGGACAGCCCCGTTGCCCGTCAGCTCCAAACACCATTAACCCACTGGTGTTGGGATGCTGGGAAGAAGGGAGAGCAAACCCTGGATTTGGCAGAGCTCAGCTGAGAAAAGGCTGCTGGCAGCTCTCCAGAAATCCAGGCCCCATTTTCCCTCCCAGAGCTTCATTTCTTGTGGGGTTTCCATGGGGTTTGGGTGTGGCCTGAAGGGTTGTGACGCTCCCACTCGCCAGGATCCATCCTGGGTGCCAAGGACAGGTTCTGGAGCTGTGTCGGGAAGGTTTAGGCTGGAGCTCAGGGAAAGGTTCTTCCCCCAGAGGGTGCTGGGCACTGCCCAGGCTCCCCAGGGAATGGGCACGGCCCCGAGGCTGCCAGAGCTCCAGGAGCGTTTGGGCAGCGCTGCCAGGGATGCCCAGGGTGGGATTTGGGGTGTCTGGGCAGGGCCTGGGGCTGGACTGGATGATCCTTTGGGGTCCTTTCAGCTCAGGACATTCAGTGATTCCGTGACCTTGCCAATCTCATTTACGGAATCCGGAATGGTTTGGGTTGGAGGGACCTCAAAGCCCATCCAGTGCCCCCCCTGCCATGGGCAGGGACACCTCCCACTGTCCCAGGCTGCTCCAAGCCCCATCCAACCTTGGACAGCGCTGCCAGGGATGCCCAGGGTGGGATTTTGGGGTGTCTGAGCAGGGCCAGATTTGGGCTGGATGATCCCTGTGGGTCCCTTCCAGCTCAGGATATTCCATGATTCTCCTGAAAGAACCCGAGGTCTCTCTGAGCACCATAAATTTACACTTTTCTCTTTTTTTAATAGCACAGGAAAACCACTTTTTCTGCTTAAAATGTAATCCAAAGGAGACAAAACACAGCGTGGCAATTTAAGGAAAGAGAGATTTTTAAATTTTCCCAATGCTGACAAGATAAAAGGGGGAATTGTTTAAGAGGCAGCTCTGCAGAGGGAACGGCTGCTTGAAAGATGCATTCCTTAATAAGAGGAGAGAAAAACAGCAAGGAGAGAAAAATATTTACAAAATGAAAGGAATCTCTGCTTTTTGCTTTGGAAATCATTATATTCTTACATTAAAACATACTTAAAAGCCAATATGACAAAAAGCTTCAATTCAATAGGAAGCAAATGCTTTTTTTTTCCTCCCCATAAAGCGTCTTCATGAAAATTGGGATTTTTTTTTGTTAATTTTGGGGGTTAGTTAAAAAGCAAATGTTTTCCCTGGTAACTCAGGGAACAGTCAAAGTGAAAAACCAATTTTTTCCAGTGGTTTGTTCAGGAAATCTTTCCTTGGATGGGGAGCAGCGAGGCAGAGGGCGGGAAACAGCACTTGGAGGAGGAGGAAAGGGAGGAATTTAAGCGCAGAGTCGGAGCAGGAGCAGCAAAGCAAAGGCGTCACTTGCTGGGCTCCGAGCTTGGACAGCTCGGGGTGTTCTTATGGGGTCCTAGACTGGTTTGGGGTGGGAGGGAATTTAAATCCCGTCTCATCCCACGGGCAGGGACAGCTCCCACTGTCCCAGGGTGCTCCAAGCCCCGTCCAGCCCGGCCTGGACCGAGGTTTGGCTGGAAGGGCTGAAGGTTTCCATCCCACAGTGGCTGTAACAGCCCCACTGCCCAGAGCTGCCCCTCAGCAGCCGGGTCTGCCTGCCACAAGCTCCTCCTCCTCGAGGAAATTTTGTATAAAACAGGAATAACCTTGGGTTATTCACTTGAAATCGGGGTTAATTTCTGTCGGGAGCAGCTCCTGGTTGGACAACCACAGCTGGAGCTTCAGGCACGACCCCAAATGTCACAAACACAGAGTCCCAGAGTGGTCTGGGGTGGGAGGGAATTTAAATCCCATCTCATCCCACGGGCAGGGACAGCTCCCACTGTCCCAGGGTGCTCCAAGCCCCGTCCAGCCCGGCCTGGACCGAGGTTTGGCTGGAAGAGCTGCCAGAGGGAAAGTGTGGGGTGGCTGTAACAGCCCCACTGCCAAGAGCTGCCCCTCAGCAGCCAGGCCTGCCTGCCATGAGCTCCACGAGAAAACATTTTGTATAAAACAGGAGTAACCTCGGGTTATTCACTTGAAATCGGGGTTAATTTCTGTCGGGAGCAGCTCCTGGTTGGACAACCACAGCTGGAGCTTCAGGCACGACCCCAAATGTCACAAACACAGAGTCCCAGAGTGGTCTGGGGTGGGAGGGAATTTAAATCCCATCTCATCCCACGGGCAGGGACAGCTCCCACTGTCCCAGGGTGCTCCAAGCCCCGTCCAGCCCGGCCTGGACCGAGGTTTGGCTGGAAGAGCTGCCAGAGGGAAAGTGTGGGGTGGCTGTAACAGCACCGCTGCCCAGAGCTGCCCTTCAGCAGCCGGGCCTGCCCTGCACGAGCTCCTGGACTGGAAATTTTGTATAAAACAGGAATAACCTCGGGTTATTCACTTGAAATCGGGGTTAATTTCTGTCGGGAGCAGCTCCTGGTTGGACAACCACAGCTGGAGCTTTAGGCACGACCCCAAATGTCACAAACACAGAGTCCCAGAGTGGTCTGGGGTGGGAGGGAATTTAAATCCCATCTCATCCCACGGGCAGGGACACCTCCCACTGTCCCAGGGTGCTCCAAGCCCCGTCCAGCCCATCCTGGACCGAGGTTTGGCTGGAAGAGCTGCCAGAGGGAAGGTGTGGGGTGGCTGTAACAGCCCCACTGCCAAGAGCTGCCCCTCAGCAGCCAGGCCTGCCTGCCATGAGCTCCACGAGAAAACATTTTGTATAAAACAGGAGTAACCTTGGGTTATTCACTTGAAATCGGGGTTAATTTCTGTCGGGAGCAGCTCTGGGTTGTGGAACCACAGCTGGAGCTTCAGGCACGACCCCAAATGTCACAAACACAGAGTCCCAGACTGGTTTGGGGTGGAAGGGAATTTAAATCCCATCTCATCCCACGGGCAGGGAGTTTGAGTTGGGAGGGGCCTTAAAGGTCTCATCCAACACCTTGCTGTGGGCAGGGAATGCTGTCAGAGCTCCGGGCTTGGAGCTTTGTGTTTTCCCTGCTTTTAGGACAATAACCTGTGAGTTGGTACCTTTGGGAACGCCCCTTAAGGGTCTGTGCAGAGCAACTCCGCATCATCCACATCCAACCTTCTTCCCCTGGTGTCTCCTTAGAGATGGGGGTGTAAAAAACCCCGTTAACCCCCCCAAACCCCATTAAATCCCGCATGTTTCAGTCCATAAGCACAGATCCCTTCCCAGCTCCATCCCAGCCCTTCACTGGATGAAAAAGGGTTTGCAAGGCTCGGGCTCTTCCCACTCTGGGTGCAGCGGGGCTCAGCCGGGGGGTGCAGGATGTGCCCCTGTGCCTTTCCTGGCACAGCAGCAGTGTTTGTGCCGAGCAGTTCCTGGACAAGCTGCTCCCTGGCCTCCCCGACGGCTCTGGGAGCACTGCTTGGAGCTGGGAAGTGGGACTGGGGCTGGTGGGCTCCTGACTCACCAGGATAAACCCTTCCCCTCTTCGTTTCTGGGGGTGTGAGGGGACACACAAACCCCTAAGCTCGACTCTGTTATGCCTTTAAAATCTCTGAATGCTCCTCGCTGGGAGTTGCTGATGTTTCCTGGCCTGGACACCTCGTGGCTGCAATTGACAAACCGGGTTCATTCTGCAGCTTATTCCTGTTTTCCCAGGAAATCCCACAAACTCAGGAGGATTTAGTCTGGGTTGTTGTCTGGTTTCCTTCATTACTTTTCCTCCGTTGTTCCTGCCGGCGCAGCCAGCCCCATTCCCTGACCCGTCCTCGTGGGTGCTCATTTCCCACAGCCAATTATTAAACAATGTTGGCTGCAGCTTCCTGCCTGACCTCGTGTGGGATGCTCAAGCTTCTGCAGGGATTTCCTTCCCCCTAAGAACCCTTCGAGCATCCAAGCCCGTGGGATTCCCCCGTCTTCCCTGCTGGAGGAGGAGGAGGGTGCTCTTCCTGAGCCCACCATTCCCAGGGGTTTTCCCAGTGTCTTGCTCCGCTCACCACGAGTTTTATCTTCTCTCTGACAAGAATTCCCATTTGCTTCCAGCTCAAATCAAGACTAAATAAATGGGATCAAGCAGGAAAATGCTTTTGCTGCCCCTCACGGGTGCCTGGGGTACCTGGCTGGGCCCTTTGGGGGATGAGGGGTGCTCCAGTGCCAGGCTGAGCACCAAAGGAATTTAAAATCTACTCATTCTCGCATTCTGTCCAAGCAATTTCTTTGCTTGCAAGACCTCGTAGGTCCAAGGATCAGCCCAGATGGGTAAAGAGGAGCAGCCCCTGCTCTGAGATCGACACCAAGTGGGTGCCTGGGGAGGACGAAGCAGGATTTTCCTTTCTCATGCAGTGCAAAGATGAATTCAGGCAGCAAAGAGGGAGAACGGGAGCACGGCCTTGCTTGGGGAATCTCCTCCATGCCTTGCCGGAGATTGGTGGCCCTGTCTCAGCCATCCCTTGGCAAAAATGGGGGCAAAATCAAGGATGGCAGGAGTGGTGCTGCATTTTTAGACCTCCTGTGTCTCCTTGGGGCTGCTTGGACCATTCCCAGCTCTGGAGCTTTTCCTCTTTCCTGGACCTCTGTGTGACTCCATCTCATTTTGGGGTGGGGGGTTTGCTGATGAAACCCTGAGTGCACAATTTGGGATCATTCCCTGCAGTGAGGCCGAGGTTTGTGGGGTCTGGGAGGGGGAGAAGCCTGAGGGTGGAACCTCTGTGCTGACGTGATTTTTACACCAGAGAATTACAACCCAAAATGAACAAAGAACTTTAGGGCCAGAAAGAGCCCCGGGGTGTTCCAGGTCCGGGGCTGTGGGCACAGCAGAGCAGGGAGGGAATGTCACGAGCTGGGAGCAAATGGGATGTCCAAGAGCAGCTGAAGGGACAGGCAGGAGCATTTCACAGAGCCTCGATCCCCCAGGTGAGAGGATTCCCGTGGGAAGGAGGAGGATTTGATCACACAGACAATTCTGGCAGCTGGACAGCGATGGAGAGAGGCAGAAATTGGTCAGAAGGGAAGAGCTGCAATTATCCAGCAGGAGAGGGACAGGCTGGAAGCTCCGAGCTCTCACAACAAAGAGGGGGGAGTGGAATGGAGAGAAAAATGGCTCAAGCTGCTGCCAGCAGAGAAGGGAAGAGAGGCTGAGGGTCAGAGATGATCTCGGGACAGGGAAATGCCAAAATCCCAGGAGGGGATGGATGCAAGTACCAGCTTCAAACGCTCCTGGTGTGTTTTTGTTTGCATTTCCAAGGGGGTGCCTGCCCTCCGGTTCCCAGGAATGAGCATTTCTCTGCGGTTTCAGATGCTTTCCTTTGTCAGGGGGTTGAAAATTAAAACGCAGAAGAATTTGCGTCGAGTCCTGCAGCAAATCCACGCTCACCTGGGCTGTCCTTCCTCGTCCCGGATGCCCAGGCGTGACAGGGGCCAAACATCTGGGATAATGAGCTGTGCCTGTTAGCAGAGCATTCACGGGCTGCTGGCAGAGCTCCAGGCGCTGGGGTTTGCACTTCATCCATGCTCTGACACAATCCCTGCCGTTAATTCCGTGGAAAATCGGAGCAGCCAAAGGTTTTTTATCATTTTGACTCGGGATTAGGCAGTGCTTAACATCCGCATGCCCAGGCAGCCTCTCCCGTGCAGGGATGGGATTTCTGGGAGCCCTTTAATGGGTTCCAAGCTCTGTGCAATCCATCAGGAACCCGATGTTCAAACAGACAGACCCAGACCCTGATGCTCCATCCGTGTTCCGCTGGGAAAAGGGCAGGAAGATGACTCTGAGAGTGTAATTCTGAACTGGCTTCTGACATCTCCTTTTCTGTCACTTTCTAATGATGAAAACATTATTTTGGGGAGGCAGCTCCCCGTGCAAGGCTGACGTTGATCCTGTTTGGTGTCTTTTTGGGTTTGTTTTTTTTTCTTTTAATGTTCCCGAATGTAGTTGGTTTTCAGTTCCCTTCTGTACTGACTAGCAGACATTTTATTTATTTGGGGATTAGGGTTGGGGTTGGGATTGGGGTTAGGGTTGGGGTTAGGGTTAGGGTTAGGTTTGGGGTTAGTGTTAAGGTTAGGATTATTGTTGGGGTTAGGGTTAGGGTTAAGGTTAGGGTTACGGTTGGGGTTAGGGTTAGGGTTAGGTTTGGGGTTAGTGTTAAGGTTAGGATTATTGTTGGGGTTAAGGTTAGGGTTAGGGTTGGGGTTAGGGTTAGGGTTGGGGTTAGGGTTAGGTTTAGGGTTAGGGCCTCTCTCCCAGTGAGACAGGTGGGATGTGTAATTCTTGGGAATGATGGAAATTATAAAAATCTGAGGATATTGATTGGCTAAAGCACGTTTTTTAGAAATGACATGAATTTGGGTGTGTTTTTCCCATAAAATCCATCCACTGCCCAGGGATCCTCCCTAAGAGGGGCCATGGCCCTGGGAGTGGGGAAAAAAGCCCTCCCCCATTTCAGTTTGCATTACAAATTTCGCCTCTGGAGAAGTTTTCCTGTTCTGTGGGTTTGGAAGGGAGCCCATAACTCACCCTGGTGTGGGGCCTGGGGACAGCCTGTGGCAGAACCCCGCAGTGGGACTGCGAGCCCTGGGAGGGGAAGGTGTTCCAGTTGCTCCCAGTTTGTCGCTGGAAGGGAGCAGCTGTGAGCTCTGTCCTGGTGGCACCGGAGCTTTGGAGGTCATGGATTTCATCCCTCAGCTGCCCAGCCCAGGGAGGTGCGGTGCTGGAGGAAGGGGAGATCACTGCTCCTCCTGGGACACTGCCGGCCTTGGAGAGGCTCCAGAGGCTCTGGGACGTGCCAGGAGCACATGGAATGAAGACCAACCGGGCCAGAGGGAGCTGGGCAGGCTCAGAAATCCAGGGAATAGCTGGAGGCAAGGATCCAACTCAGAGGAAGGGCTGCCGATAATTTTTTTTTTTAAATATCCCAAGTTGCTTTTCACTATTTAAAAATTATTCTCTTTTTTAAAAATTATTGTTATTTTATGGTGAAGCTTCTCTACCTACTTTTTAATTTCAGTCCTTTTTTTGAGGACGAGCTCCCCAGGGATGAGTCCCAGGCAGATCCATCCCAAACCTGCAGCCAGCCTCAGTCCCAGACTTCGGGATCAGCTGCCAGCCCAGCTCGGATTCTCCAGGCTGGAGCAGTGGGGAAGCTGTGATCCCTCCCTGCAGGTGTTTGAAGGCATTTCCCTGCCTGCAGGAGCTGCTGCTGCTGCTCTGGGAGTCCCACAGAACCGAGGGGATGGGCAGGGACGGGGTGCAGGGTCCCTCTCTGGAGAAATTCCTGTGTTTGCGTTGGAAATACGAACTCAGCCCAGCTGTAACTGCAGGTTTCTTGCCCTGCAGAGCCTCAAACAAAAAGAAAACGTGATCTAATAAGATGATAAGCTGCTCTTGCTGCTGTTGAGATATGACTGAAGAATTCCGAGATTCTGAAACTGGAAGAGGGGCAGATTAGAGGCAGGGCCTTGGCAAACTCTCCTGGGGATGCTCACCTGGCATCTGTTTTTTTGGAAATTCAGGTGTTTTTGAATGCTTGGGTGCCCTTGTCTCTGTTCCTAACTTGGTAAACTTGATATAAGGGAGTAATCAGATGGATGTAGCCAAGTTTTATAAATTTTTCTTGGTTTTGGGTGCTTTGACTCCTCATAGACCCTGATCAAACTGGTTTTTGTTTCTTGTGGGAAATTCAGGTGTTTCTGAATGGTGTATTTGCTATAAGGGAGTAATCAGATGGATGTAGCCAAATTTTATAAATTTTTCTTGGTTTTGGGTGCTTTGGGTCCTCATAAACTCCGGACCAATCTGGTTTGTGTTTCTTGTGGGAAATTCGGGTGTTTTTGAATGCTTGGGTGCCCTTGTCTCTATTCCTAACTTGGTATAATTGACATAAGGGAATAATAACATGCAAATTTTATAAATGTTTCTGGGTTTTGGGTGCTCTGGCTCCTCATAGACCCCGGACCAAACTGCTTTGTGTGGCTCCTCTTGTGGGAAATTCCGGTGTTTCTGAATGGTATATTTGCTATAAGGGAGTAATCAGATGGATGTAGCCAAATTTTATAAATTTTTCTTGGTTTTGGGTGCTTTGACTCCTCATAGACCCTGATCAAACTGGTTTTTGTTTCTTGTGGGAAATTCAGGTGTTTCTGAATGGTATATTTGATATAAGGGAATAATCAGATGCAAATTTTATCATTTTTTCTGGTTTTTGGGTGCTCTGGCTCCTCGTGGAACCCAGACAAAGCTGGTTTGTGTGGCTCCTCCTGTGGGAGCAGCACAGTAGCGGCGCTTTCGGAGCACAAATTCTTCTCCCATATGTTTCAGATCAGCACTTAAATCAGCGCTTTTCAATGTCTGTGGGTGTCTTGACATTCTCGTTTAAACAAACTATTTGATGGCAGAATTATGGTGGTTTTCAGGCTGCAAGAGCCCGAGCACTCACAGGGCTCTTGTGAGTGGTTCAGTCCCCTCACAAAACCCCAAGAGCCCTTCCAAGTGTGGGGTTATCTGCAAAGCCTCGGCCTGCGGTGTGCCAGCAAGCTGGGGTTGATGAAATAGGAAATTTTCTCAAATGGGAACTGAGCAAAGACCTAAAAACCCCCAGCCCTGTGCTTGACAGGAGAGCTGCTGTGGGGTGGGAGAGCTGGAGGCTGCCGGGGTGCGCTAATCTGAAAGCAAACCAGTGGGAGCTCCCAAGTCAGGATTACAATTTAATAGGAAAATTAAGATAAAGGCAATGATTCAGAAACACTGGCTCAAACTGACAGAGTCAGGATACGACCGGACACCCTGCCGGGCAGGGCGGTGGCAGCAGTCCCATTAAGTGGTGGCTGCAGTCCTGTCGAGGTGATTGATGTGGTTCTGTCGAAGCGGTGATCCTGTAGAAGGGTCTGGTCTTCCTCTGAAGGTCCAGTGCTGGTTATGTAGCTCTTGTCCTCTGGGAATCCAGCAGGTCAGGGCCGACTGTGGTGTTCCAAACCTCAGCTTATATCCAGGTAGGAATGCTTGGTTCCTCCCCCCGGGCGGAGCATCTCACAAGGGGATGATGTCATTTGATGAGCCATGCAGTGAGGCTTGGTGGACCATTAAGAGAAGATGTCGCTCCAGAGGGAGTTATCAGGGATGTGTCATGGAAGAGATAAAGAACCCTGCCCCACCTGGTTTCAAGAGCTGGCTCATTACCAGAAGCTGTCGCTCCGGAGGGAGTTATCAGGGATGTGTCACGGAAGAGATAAAGAACTCTGCCCCACCTGGTTTCAAGAGCTGGCTCATTACCAGAAGCTGTCGCTCCGGAGGGAGTTATCAAGGATGTGTCACGGAAGAGAGAAAGAACCCTGCCCTACCTGGTTTTAACCAGGAATAGAATTCTGGTGATAGAATACACACTTTTGGTTACATCCTACATTGCAACCTAAGATGCAGGGAATTGGTCACTGGGGAGCTCCCAGGTGTCCCAGGTGAGGGTGAGGTGGGGCAATGCAGCAGATAAAGCAGCCTTGGGGAATTCAGGCTGGAGGTTGATGAGATTTTTCCCAGGAATTCACTAAGGCCAAGCAATGCGTGTTTTGATGTGCACAGTGTACGGGGGATGTTGTTTTTCCCGTGGCTCTGTTGTTGGTTTGTGGATATTTTCCTTTTTTCCCCTCAAATATTGAGAATTGCACTCAGGTGTGTGTGAGACCAGAGGGTCACAGCACAAAAAAAGGACAATTATTGACCTGGGCTGGGGGATTCAGAGCCGCCACGTGCCAGTCTGGCTGCAAAGTATCCCTAATAACAATCATTTATTATCAATTCAGCTCCTCACGTGTTGGGCCTTGAGCTAAATTTGTTTTACTGGGATATTCCAGCAGAGAATTCCCAAACTCTGGTAGCCAGAGAGACTCTGGGAGGTTCTGTGGGAGTTGAATCTGCAGCTGGGCTATTCCAGCAGAGAATTCCTGATCTCTGAGAGGTTCTGTGAGGTTTGGATCTACAGCTGGGCTATTCCAGCAGAGAATTCCCAAGCTCTGGGAGCCAGAGAGGCTCTGGGAGGTTCTGTGAGGTTTGGATCTGCAGCTGGGATATTCCAGCAGAGAATTCCTGATCTCTGCGAGGTTCTGTGGAGAGAGTTGGATTTGCAGCTGACCTGTCCCAGCTGAGAATTCCCAAGCTCTGGGAGCCAGAGAGGCTCTGAGAGGTTCTGTGATCTTTGGATCTGCAGCTGGGCTATTCCAGCAGAGAATTCCTCATCTCTGGGAGGTTCTGTGATGTTTGGATCTGCAGCTGGGCTTTCCCAGCAGAGAATTCCCAGCCCTGGCGCTGTTGGAGGCACAACCCTTCTGGATATCCCCGCATGAAACGCCCTCGGGTCTCTCTGCTGAAGCCTGGGGAGGTTTTATTCCTTTCAGTGAAGAGAATCATCCTAAACCAGCTCCTGACTGCCCCAGCTCCTTCAGCAGCCCCTGGTCCTCCCATTCCCGCCGTGCCAGGAATGCTGGAGAGCACAGGCCGTGGCAGCAGGAACAGCAGCCAGATTTTTTTGCTTATTTTCGTCTCCGTGGCCTTCCTGCCTTCCCTGAGGCGGGGGGGGCTTCTGTCACCAGAGCCACCGCGGCCTCCAGCAGCTGAGGTCACCTCTGGGGCAGGGGTTTGTGAGCTGTGCCTGGGATCAGATGGCTCCGAGTCCCTCTGGATCCATCCAGGGAATTCCCAGCTGGGTTGGTGATCCCGGGAGTGCTGGTGGTTGTTGGCAGCCGCCAACAGAGGGGAGCAGGAGGGGTTTGGAGGAGGAGCCACCTCGGATTCCTGCGAGGTTTAGTGGGGCCTGAGCTGCAGCAAAGCCACCTGCCCCAGGCGGGGACACCGAGGGACCACCGGCAGCCTGCGTGTCCCTCCCTGCCTTGAGTAACGTCCTGCAACTCTAGGATAGCCAAGGGTGCTGGGTTTGTTACTTTGTGGAGCTAAAAATGGGTCTGTTTTAGTCCCAGCAGAACTTAGCGTGAGATCCTGGCACCCTTGGACACGCAAAATACGGAGAGGAAGCGTTCGGGGCAGGGAGCTGGGAGATGTCCCAGTTTTTTTCTTTTTAGGGGAAATATCCTGAAGTGATAGTGAAGGAAGGGGTTTCCTGAAATCCAGGGGGAATGGTCTTTACTCCCCTGATTGCAGAATCATAGAACTGCTCAGGATGGAAAATCCCTCTGAGTTCATCGAGTCCAACCACTGACGATGCCACCAAGGCCACCACTGATGGCTTCTAAATCCCTCCAGGGCTGGGGACTCCACCACTGCCCTGGGCAGCCTGTTCCAACTCTTTCCATGAGGAATTTATTCCTAATATCCAATCTGAGCCTCCTCTGGCACCACGTGAGGCCGTTCCCTCTCTTCCTGTTACTCTGAGGTTGGGTTTTCTCTGCAAGCCAAACTTGCCCAAATTCACTTCGAGCTCACCTCGAAGGAGGTTCCAGGATCTCTTCCCGTTCCTTGGGGGTTATTCTGGCTCCCAGCACCCCGTTCTATCCTGGGAAGGGAAGCTGAGGGAGCAGGGACATAATCCCTTGGAATTCAGCTGCAATCACCAACCTCTTTCTTCTGGGCCACCAGAAAACTGTGCTGGGACAGCTTTCAGCCAGCATGGATCTGGAAATTCCAAGTTCCAGCCCCTCAGTGCCATCAGCAGGCTCTCAGGGGACTTTAACATTTATTTTTCATCCTGTTTGCACCCTCTCCCCCTCCTCCAAAGCCGGGACCTTCCTCCTGCACAAACTCCGGCCCGTTCTGCTCCCTGTGCGTTTCCTCTGTGAGATTTCCACGGGAAAATTTCCAAGCAGGGATCGTTTCAGCCCTCGGGGGAGGCGGCCGGACCGGGGGCATTTTCCATCGCTGCCTTGGGAGCTGCTCTCCTCCTCCTCCTCCTCCCACCAGCTCCGCATTCCTGGGAGAGAATTCCGTGCAGCCGGTGTGTTTCCATCCCTGCCTCCCTCATCTCGCAGCTGCTGTGCTGCTCCTGTCTCTGCTCTCACCCACCCAGGAACACCTCTGGGAGCAGCGGGATCAGCGGGATCCCATGGCCCGGGCAGGAGCCGGGGCTTGTGCTGCATCCTTGGGAAGCGGCGGCTCCCCTTGGGAGCGGGGAGACCCTTCCTGGGCCACGTGTGGTGTTGGTCCCGTGAGAACTGCGGGGAAAAAACATTTCCCTGCCGGAGATCCCCGATCCGGAGTGGTGAAACTCTGGGGAAAGGGTTTGGAAAAAGAGCAGGATCTCAGTGAGGCTTTCCATGGCTGAGGGACTTCCACGAGGAATCACACAGGGAATGCCTGGGTGCTGCTTAAGATATGCAAGAGTGGGCTCTTGTCATAACTATATTATTTTTATTTCTATTTTTAAAAATTTTTATTTTTATTTTTATTTTATTTTTATTTTTATTTTTATTTTTTATTTTTATTTTTATTTTTATTTTTATTTTTATTTTTATTTTAATTTTTATAATAACATACATAGTTGTACAACTAGCTAGAGTTATATGGTTATATGGATGATGTTATTCTTATAATTACTATTATTTTCTACTATATTATTATTTTTTTCTATTTTCTTCTATTGTTTTGCTGTTATTAACTATAATATGTAATATGAAGATATATCTATAATATATTCATATTATATATATGGTATAGATATATATTCAAATATATTAATATATGATATATTGGTATATATAACTATATAACTATAGCTAATTATAGCTATATATGTTATTATTAATATGACAATATTAATATGATTAATGTAACCACAAAATTATTATTATTATTATTATTATAACATATATGGTTATACAACTAGCTATAGTTATATGGTTATATATAGCAATATATTATATATGAATATTATTATCACCATTATTTTATATTATTATATTATTTTATTCTATTTTCTTTTATAAATTTGCTATTATTAACTACAATATATAATATGAATAGATATATTATATATTCATATTATATATATGGTACGGATATAATAAATATATTCAAATACATTAATCTATAATATATTGGTACATATAACTATATAACTCTAGCTAGTTACAACTATATATGTTATCATTAATATAATAATATTAATATTATTAATGTGACCAGCAATAATAATAATAATGATAATAATAATAATGAATAAATTTAATTTTTTATTATTGCTATTGTTATTATTATTATTATTATTATTATTATTATTATTATTATTATTATTTACACTGAACCTTCTGCACAGCAATCCATTAATGGACCAGCTGAAAGCAGCTGCCTAAGACAGAGTTTGAGGGGTTTTTTTAGGGTCAGTCACAGGGAAATGCCTGGGAAAATGGCATTATGGGTTTTCCAGGTTTGTTCCCTCCCTAATTGTGGCATCAGGTGTTCCTCAGTTCCGAGCGGAAAGCTGAGGGGGCTGAAGTGCAGGCCCTTTGCAGAGCTTTGGCTCTGCTCAGCTCCTCACGCATCATCATCATCATCATCATCATCATCATCATCATCATCATCGTCACCATCACCATCATCATCATCATCATCATCGTCATCATCATCATCATCACCATCATCATCCTCACCATCCTCATCCGCATCCCAGGGAATGGAGCTCCAGCTTCACTTCCCTTCGTGGCTTTTCCTGCGGGACTGGAGCTGCCCCAGTCCCTGCTTTGATGATGTGCAGGGAACAGCCGGATCCAGCTCCCCCTCCTTGCTGCTCCCCCGGCAACAGCAGAGGGAATTCAAGGGAAATCGAGGGAATTCAAGGGAAATTGAGGGAAATCGAGGGAAATCGAGGGAAATCACAGCCTAATTCCACTGGAGTTGGAAGTTGGGACTCTGACTCCCAGGGCGGAAGGGGCACCTCCGGAGCTGAGCGGCCCTGGAAAACCTCGGCAGGGTTGGAACGTGGCTCATGGGGGATGGTCCTTAGGGAATGTGGGATTTGGGCAGATTGGGAATTGTCACCCAGGGGCTCTCAGAGTGGGCAGCGAGGTGCCAGCCTGGCAGGAATTCAGGCACTTGGGCAAGGATTCCTTTGGGATGGGTGAGCCCAGCTTGTCCCCGGCCCTGCCTGCAGCCCTCCCGTGTCCGGGCCCTCCACCAGCCTGGATTGGGACCCACATTTTGACTGTAGGAGCGCTAAAAGAGCATCCTGGTGCTCATGGATTCAGCAGGACTGATGATTCAGGGCCTCTTTCCAGGTGTTCCACAACCCAGGCCCTTCCTCGGTACTTTTGGAGTAGGGTTTAAAACCCCCCATTCCCTTAGTCCAGGCAAAGCCCCTGCAGCCCACCTGGAATTTCTCACCTCTCTAGAACTGATCCGAAATTTTGCAGGACAAAACTTCCTCTCCTCCAGCTCCTGCTGTCCAGAGGGACCGATGGGACCTCAGGCCTCGCTGGGATCACTCCTCGTTTCCTCGCTCGGCTTTGACGGGAGGCAGGAAATGAGAAATAATTGAATCAGTTCCTACAAATTGGTTTGTCTCGGATCCAGTCTGAGGATGGGGAAGGGCCTGGGCTGTGTCTGAGGCTCGGAGTGTTTCTCTCTCCGCCAGAGCAAGGCACAGGATTTAATTAATAATTACAGCCCCCAGGTCCTGGGGAGCAGGATGGAGGTTGATGGGATGGGCTGCTCGGAGGTGATAATCCCAGCCCAATCCATCGGATCCTCTGGGATGCCGAGGGGTTGTAATAACCTGAGTGGCTCTGGGAATTCTGTCAGTGGTATTTATATCTGGAGATCAGAAATTCATCAGCCATCAATGCCCAGTGGTGATGAAGGCGAGAACAGAGCAGAAATTGATATTTTTTGGTACTTTCTGAGGATTTTTGTTGCTGCTGGTTCTCAGATTGTCTCTCCTGTGCTGTTGTGGAGTTTTGTTACCTCAGGAAAGGAGGGATGGGGCAGCTGGGCTGGGTTTTGTGTGCTGCATTTCAGTAGAGCCAGAGGCTGCTTGGCTCCCGTGCTGTGGAAATAAACCCAGCCTATCATTATTAATTATTGTAATTATTTATTAGGAGCTTTCCCTGGGGAGTTGGGCCTCACTCAGGGAGGTGTCAGACTCGCGGAACCGCTCGGTTCCCCTCTGAATTCCAAGGATGGATCCCAGAAGGATCAGCTGGTGGGGAACGCCCAGGATGCTGCCAGCAGGGACACGGATGCGCTCCAGCACCTCGGGGGCAGCCACAGGGAATTGCCCATCCCGAGAAACCTCCGAGGGCTTGGCTCTGCTGCCAGCCCCACCCAGGGAAGGGGCTGAGGCTCCAAAGGGGACTGTTTCTGCTGGAAAATCATCCTGCTGCTCCCCACCAGGTTCTGCTGGAGCTTCTCCTGGCCCTGGCAGCGGGGTTGTCCGGGCTGATTGTGAAGGCGTTTGGGAATCGAGTGTTTGCGTCGAAGGAGTTGTTCCGTCGTGTGCAGGATGCCAAGTTCACATCCCAAATCCTCAGAAATCCTCAGGGCCCTTCCTGTTATTCCAGAGCGCCACGGGGCCAGCCCTTGGATGGGTTTTGGGATGTTCAGGCTGTGCCAGCAGGCCGTGGATGAGTATTCCTGGCACTGCTGGAGAAGGAGAAATCCATTATTCCCTGCGGGGCTGGAGCTGCTGGAAGGAGAAATGTTTGGGTCTCTGTTGCTAAGGAACAAAAGGCTGGGGATAAACACAGATCCTGAGCAGCCCTGGGCCCCTCCGGGGTGGTTTCAGCCCCTTCTCAGAGAGGGACGATCCCGAAGGAGAACTCTCCAGCCTGTGCTGGTGGAGAGGAAGTTTTCTTTCCTTTCATCCCCCTAACGGGTTCGTCCCATGGAGCTCCCAAAGCTGGCGGAGCTGTGGGAGGGGAGATGCAGGAGGTCACCTCGAGAGCATCCAGGCCAAAATCTTCCATCAAAACTTCCAGGAAGAGGAGCTGAGCCCCCGTGGGATGAGAGGGAAACAAAAGGATGTGACAAAGCAGACAGAGCCCAGAGGAGGGGCTTGGTCTGAGCTGGTTTTGTGGCTCATTTGTACAGAAAAATCAGAGTTTCCCATTCCATCCCTTGGTAACAACAGGGTCAGCAGTGCTGGAGCTGGCTGAGGCTGAAGGGAAGCTGGAAGGGACCACAAATCCCTGGATTACCCTCCTCGGGGAAAGGAGTTGCAGCTTTTGAAGTTGGCTCGAGTGAGGCAGCGGCACCGGGAAACGCTTTTGGGTCATCTTGGGGAATACGTCACAAATTTGACACAAATTAGGGCTGGAAATTCCCTCCTGTCACTGGGAGTGTTTGGGGTATTTAAATGGGTCTCCTGGCCAGACAGGGAGGAAACACAAGGATCCTGGAGGATCCATTGCCACCAGGGGCACTTGGTCAGTGGAAGGGTCTTCCAGTCCCTAATTCCATGAAAACAAATTCCATGAAAACAAATTGCACGAAAACAAATTCTATTCAAATAAATTCTATTCGAATAAATTCTATTCCAGTGCCAGGTTCTGCAGCTCGGACTGCAGTTCATGTCTCACCCACTCCAGCGAGTGCCAAAAGGCTCCTCATTTCCCCTTCCAGGGATTAGAAACGTTCAGAATAAAGCACATTTGTTGATGTTAAAAAATGAATTAAAATTTGGAAATATCACAGAATCATGGAATCATGGAATGGTTTGGGTTGGAAGGGAACTTAAATCTCATCTAATCCCTGACATCTCCCACTGTCCCAGGCTGCTCCAGCCTGGCCTTGGGCACTGCCAGGGATCCAGGGGCAGCCACAGCTGCTCTGGGAATTCCATCCCAGCCCCTCCCCACCCTCCCAGGGAACAATTCCTTCCCAAGATCCCATCCAGCCCTGCCCTCTGCCACTGGGAAGCCATTCCCTGTGTCCTGTCCCTATACAAAAATCCCTCTGCCTTCTTTCTTAAAGCCCCTTTAAGGTACTGGAAAGCCTCTTCCCAAACTTGTCAACACTAAACCCAAAATGTAAAAGGTCGTCTAAGCTGTGACCAGACCACTCAGACTCAGTGCACAAACCTCTGTGTAGCATTTCCCAATTTTTAATTAATGCCATTTTCTATTTCCTAATTTATAGTTAATGTCATTTTCCACTCGAAGTGCAAATTGGTTTTATTTTATCCCTTGGCATTCCTGGGACTTTCCCTGCCATTCCCTGGCAGCTCTCCGGTGACGTTGGTTATTCTTGGGATGCGGAATGAGCTTGGGAACTGTGGATTAGCAGCAGGAGGTGTTGATCTCCATCTCCATTTCCTTGCTGGAATCAGAGAATCGGAGAGCCCTGAAAATATTTCTGTGTTAAAGACCTCCCGAAATCGGCTGCTGCACCTCGGATTTCTTGCAAAAGTCAGGAAATGACTCTTTTTTTTCCTGCGTCCTCCCAGTAATTGCAGTGATCGTGGATGGGACAGCTCCATTTGGGGGTCAGGGATCCCGGAGAGCAGAGGAATTGCAGAAAATGAGGCAATAATTGGTTGTGACAATGTAAATATCATTTTGGACAGAATATTAGAGAAAATGTCCTGCCCAGCCTTCTGTGAAGGGTCAGCCGTGGTTGTTTCTCAAGGGAAATGATGAAATTTTGCTTTTTAATCATTTAAAATGGATTGGTGTGGCAGTGGAGAGCAGAGAGGGGCAGTGGCACCTGTCCCCAGGAGCCGCCCCTGTGTTCCTGTGGGGTGGAAGGTGTAAATGGGATATTTAGGGTGGGCCAAAGAAGGTCTGTGCCAGGTGTGGTGACAGAGGAGAAAATGCAGTTCTGGGACATTTTCCCTGCAATTCTGGGACATTTTCACTGCCATCAGTGGTCTCTCACCTTGCCCCATGGCTGAGTGTTGAGCTTTGTTCCCCCTGACTCGTGTTGGGACCAGTCTGAAACCAGAAATTCCCAGTGCTGCACCCTAAATACCTGGAAAAACTCAACTTGGCCCCAAGGAGAGCACCAGGACCCTCCCCAGGAATCAGAGAGCCCTGAAAATACATTTTCTGTGTTAAAGACCTCAAAAAATCGACTGGACAGCACCACACAGAGAGCTCAGGCAGGACACAACCACGTCAGGGAGGCAGCTTTGGGAAGAAATCCTCCAAAAATAAATCCTCCAGCCCAGCCCAGCCGGGCTGAGCATCCTCAGTGTGTCCCAGTCAGGCTGGGAGGGGATGGAAAGCCGGAGAAAATTCATCCAAAACTCGGAGCCTCGGGGAAGTGTCACCCCAGAAAGCTGATTTTTTTTTCTGCCAGGATCTGTCTGTCACGAGGCTCTGTTACATCCCAGATCTGTGGATTGTGCAGTTAATGAGTGGATTAATTAAAGATTGGAGAGTCAGTGGTGTTTAGCCCTGCGAGGAATAAGCAGCTCAAATCAAGGTTCCTGTGAGGAATGGGCTCGACTCTGAGCAGCGCTGGAGTTCTGCTGGGCTGCTGGAAGTTCTGCTTCTCAAACGAAGCAGTTGGCAAGTGTGAAAAATGCCAATTAACGGCACCAATCAGTCAGTAAATGGCAAGGAAAAAAAAGTCGCTTGAAATGGATGTGGAGGTGGATAAAATGTGATGGGTCCAACCCGGAGAAAAGGGGCCATTTTTGGCAAAAATGGGGGGTTCTTTATAAAGAAATGCACCCCCCAAAAAGGGAATTTAGGTATTTCAGGAGCCAAATGCTCACAGAGATAATTTCTTTGAATGTTTGTAGCTGTGTTGAAATAAATTCTTGAGTAGATTGGGGGCAGGTTAAAAATAGAGAGGAGGGAAAGGCCCTGGAGCTCCCTGGAGCAAAAGAGCAATGGGGGAATATGGGGACGGAGGAACTTGGCCTCTGACATTGGGAATTTCATGGAATCATGGAATGGTTTGGGCTGGAAGGGACCTTAAATCCCATCCAGTGCCACCCCTGCCATGGCAGGGACACCTCCCACTGTCCCAGGCTGCTCCAGCCCCAATGTCCAGCCTGGCCTTGGACACTGCCAGGGATCCAGGGGCAGCCACAGCTGCTCTGGGAATTCCATCCCACCACCCTCACAGAGAGGAATTCCTTCCCAATATCCCATCTAAATCCATTCTCCATCAGCTTAAAGCCCATTCCCTGTGTCCTGTCCCTGAATCCCTTGTCCCCAGTCCCTCTCCAGCTCTCCCGGAGCCCCTTTAGGCCCTGCAAGGGGCTCTGAGCTCTCCCTGGAGCCTTCTCCTCTCCAGCTGAGCACCCCCAGCTCTCCCAGCCTGGCTCCAGAGGGGCTCCAGCCCTGGAGCAGCTCCAGGACCTCCTGTGGATTTGTTTCCATAACTGCCCTCGATGCAGAGCAATTTATGCAGGAATTTTAGGATTTCTTCAGTGTAACGAGTGCCACAGAGGCCCTGAAGTGAGATCCTGCAGGGACTGCGGGCAGTGCTGGGAATGGAGCCCTGGAGCAAGGCCAGGAGCCAGAGCCGTCCCTCCTCGCCAGGGCGAGTGACAGAGGGACGAGAGCAGCCTGGAATTAAACAAACCAGCAGTGGAACCAGCCAGAGCACCGGGAGAAAGGGCTGCAAAGGGGCTGCTGGAGAGCCAGGAGTGGCCGTGTCAGCCCGGAGCCACCCGGAGCCAGCCCCAGTCATTAATGTCACTCCTCCGGAAATTGGTCAATCCGTGCTGGGGGGGCTCAGGGAGCGAGACAGGTCATCTGTGGGGATTTCCGTGCCAGACTTTCCCTATGAATATTTTATGAATCAGCTGGATGAGTCGCTGGCTGGTTTTCTTTCCTTTTTTTATCGGCTGTTTCATTCTGTTTCTGTTTGATCTTCCAAGGGAGCTGCTGGAGCAGTGCCCAGCGCTGAGTGTGAGTGCTCGCCCGTGTGGATTTTCATTGTGGTCCAACCTGCCTGACTGGTGCTGGGTGGGCAAAAAACCCCTCCCCAGCCTTGCATTAGCAGAGATGCAGCTTTAATTTATCCTCAGAACATCCAAAAACCCATCAAAAATGTGCCTGTAGAGGCGGGGGCAGCTGGCAGCACAGCCCTCACGTTGCAAACCCTGCAGCAGCTCTTTGCTGCCTTTTTTCTTCCCTTTTTCTGCCCCTGTGGTGGTGGGTGAGGAGTTTGGGGTCGATTTGGGTTTTGGGGGTCTGCAGGAGCAGAGTTTGGGGTCAGTTTGGGTTTTGGGGCTCTGCAGGAGCAGAGTTTGGGGTCGATTCGGGTTTTGGGGCTCTGTGGGAGCTGGGTGAGGAGTTTGGGGTCGATTTGGGTTTTGGGGCTCTGCAGGAGCAGAGTTTGGTGTCAGTTTGGGTTTCAGGGTTCTGCAGGAGCTGGGTGAGGAGTTTGGGGTTGGTTTGGGTTTCGGGGCCCTGCAGGAGCAGAGTTTGGGGCCGGTTTGGGTTTTGGGGCTCTGCAGGAACAGAGTTTGGGGTCGGTTTGGGTTTTGGGGCTCTGCAGGAACAGAGTTTGGGGTCGGTTTGGGTTTTGGGGTTCTGCAGGAGCAGAGTTTGGGGTCCGTTTGGGTTTTGGGACTCTGCAGGAGCTCTCTGGTTGTTGTGTGGCATCATCTGGGGACAGGGCCACTCAGCCCATCCTGAACAGATGCTGGGGAGTTCCTGCACTGCCTGTCTGCTCTCAAAATTGGGTTTAACGGGAGGGAAGCCCGGCAGGCACTAATTAGTGTGTGCACACAATCAGTGCAGCCCCGCGTTTTTCACGCTCTGGCGGCTGGAGCCGAGCACCTGGCAGGGACAGTGCGCTCCTATCCCACTGAAACCCTCTCACCTTGCCCTGCACTTCCATTTTTCCTCCCTGCTCCCCTCCCTAACCGCGTCTGAGCCCCCAGCCCAGGTTTGCAGCGTGTCTGGAGCAGTGCGGGGCTGTTTGCACGGGGGTTTTGTGCTTTTGTGGCGGCTTGCGGTGACAATTCAGCGATTGCAGCGTGCAGAGGATGGAGCTGCGGAGCAGCCCCAGCGAGCAGAGCTGCAATTCCACCTCTGCTGGACCAGCGCAGGCCCGGTGCCACAGCCCCAGGTTGGGTCGGGCCTTCGCTCAGGCCTGGCATTGAGGGGAGGAACGTGAAACTGCTCTGCTTTCGCAGCTTCCCATCCACGGCCAGCCCTGGTGCTGGCTCTGGGCTGGTTCAGGGCACTCGGGAAGGGCCGGGGTGTCTGCTGGACACCCCGTGCTCCTGCAGGGGCAGCTCCGGGATCAGGGATCAGGTGCAGGATGAAGAATCAGGGAGCAGGGATCAGGCACAGGATCAGGGATCAGGCACAGGATGAGGGACCAGGCACAGGATGAGGGATCAGGGATCAGGCACAGGATGAGGGATCAGGCACAGGATGAAGGATCAGGCACTGGGTGAGGGATCAGGCACTGGATGAAGGATCAGGCACAGGATGAAGGATCAGGCACTGGGTGAGGGATCAGGCACTGGATGAAGGATCAGGCACAGGATGAAGGATCAGGCACAGGATCAGGGATCAGGCACAGGATGAAGGATCAGGTGCAGGATCAGGCACAGGAGCAGGGATCAGGCACCAGATCAGGGATCAGGCACAGGATCAGGGATCAGGCACTGGATGAGGGATCAGGCATAGGATGAAGGATCAGGCACAGGATGAAGGATCAGGTGCAGGATCAGGCACAGGAGCAGGGATCAGGCACCAGATCAGGGATCAGGCACAGGATCAGGGATCAGGCACTGGATGAGGGATCAGGCACAGGATCAGGGATCAGGCACAGCTGCCCTGGAGCAGCTCCTGCACTCCCAGATCCTCCCATCCCTGCAGCCCACAACGCTCCTCCAAACCAGAGTGGCAAAGCAATTTGCTTCTGCTGATGGAGAAATGCCATTAAAAGCCATTCTCTTTTTGTGCTTTTATCCCAGTGAAAGCTCCTTGTGTGGACTTGGGTTGTTGGTGGATGTTTTCCGCACTGATTTCGCCGCCTCTGGAGGCAGCTCTGTGTGTGACACAGGTGTCAGAGCTTCATGAGCCGCTCCCGTGGGTTTACAGCAGGGAGCAGAGGCCCGGGAGGTGCTTTTAAAGGCTGAACGGGCATCAAATCCTTCCATCGGTGCAGGGGACACCTCCTTGAGGACATTGTCCATCTTTGGTTCATGTTTAGCTGAAATCTTCCACTCCTCGGCTTCGCTCTGCCGCTCTCAGGATAACTCTCCATGAAAATGTCCCTCCATCCTGACCATCCCATGCATTCCTCCAGACCATCACCCTGGCCCTGGACCTTTTCCTGTATGTCCTTCAGCGCCATCATTCACTTTTCATGTTCATTCCTCCCAAATTGACCTTTGCATCCACCCTCCTCACACAGATCTCACTTCCCTCCCAGTTTTTCTGCTTTGCTGGTGCCATTTGGATTTTGAAGTGCAAAAAAAAAAAGACCCCAAAACTAACCCTGGACGCGGTGATGGGATCACATCAGGAGAGATTTCCTTGGATTTGGTGGCACTGACCTGCCCCTGTCCCCGCGGCCTGGCTGCTCCCAGGGCAGAGCTACAGGCAGCAATTCCTGTGGGGTTTTCCAGTGAAATATGGACTCTGCCAGCGTCCATGTTTTGTAGGGAAGCTGGACCATCGCTGATCTGCTCCTGGGCAGTGCCTTGGCCGTGGTTCTGAGGGGCTGGCGTGTCCCACTCAGCCCCAGTGCCACCGAGGCCGGGCTGGCAGAGCTGTGTCACCAGGAGGGCACTGTGGGGACACTCCCACTTTATTGTTTCCCACCCAGAGAAATGTGGAAAATTGCCTTGGGTAGGATCTGAGCTGTGGGGATCCTGGCCAGGCCCTGAGTATCCCCAAAATGCTTTGGGAAAGGGTGCCAGAGGCTTTTTATCCTGTCCTGACCAGGGACAGGGTAAAAAGCAGAAAGGGTCACTTAGGCCTGGGTGATCGTTTCTGGGGTTTTCTTTTCAGTGCCATAAAATCCCTCCTCCTCCTCCTCCTCCTGTCTGCACTCGAATTCCCACAGAGAGAAGTGAGCAGGATGCATTAATCCCATTTATTTGTGCCTTTAGGGTTTCTTGCTGGATTGAGGTGCATTTTGTGGTGCTCTGCACTGTGTGAGAAGGAGAGGGGACAGCAGAGCTGCCACCTTGGGCTCCCAGAGGGCAGATTTTAGGTTGTCAGAATCCCTTGGGAAGCCATCCTGAAGGGCACAGGAGTCCAGGAAGGATGGATGTCCTTCACGGGGGAAATCCCAGGAGTCCAGGAAGGCTGGACATCCTCCAGGACAAAGTCCTGAGGGGCTGTGTCACCCTGCCAGTGCCAAACCCTACCTGAGCTGCTGGCACCCGATTGAGGGCACGGTGATGGTGACAGTGACACCCTCACACCACGGGTGTGTCCCTGATGGTGACAGTGAAACCTTCACAACTTCAGTTGACGGTGACAGTCACACCCTCACCCCGTGAGTGTGTCCCTGGTGGTGACAGTCACACCTTCACAGTGGGCATGTCTCTGGTGGTGACAGTGACACCTCACCCTGTGGGTGTGTCCTCGGTGGTGACTGTCACAGCCTCACACCTTGAGTGTGTCCTTGATGGTGAGAGTCACACCTTCACCCCATGAGTGTGTCCCTGATGGTGACAGTGACACCTTCACACCTTGAGTGTGTCCCTGACAGTGACAGTGACACCCTCACACTGTGGATGTGTCCCTGACAGTGACAGTCACACCCTCACCCCGTGGGTGTGTCGCTTGTGGTGACAGTGACACCTCACCACCATTGAGGTGGTCCTGGTGGTGACAGTCACACTCTCACCCCATGGGTGTGTCCCTGATGGTGACAGTGACACCTTCACCCATGGGATGTCCCTGTGTGACAGTCACACCCTCACACCTGTGGGTGTGTCCCTGATGAGTGACAGTCACACTCTCACCCTGATGGGTGTGTCCCTGGTGGTGACAGTGACACCTTCACAACTTCAGTGTGTCCCTGATGTTGACAGTGACACCTCACCCCATGGGTGTGTCCCTGACAGTGACAGTCACACCCTCACACCGTGGGTGTGTCCCTGGTGGTGACAGTGACACCCTCACCCTGTGGGTGTGTCCCTGATGGTGACAGTGAGACCCTCACACCGTGGGTGTGTCCCTGGTGGTGACAGTCACACCCTCACACCGTGGGTGTGTCCTTGATGGTGACAGTCACATCTCACCCTCACACTGTGGATGTGTCCCTGGTGGTGACAGTGACACCTTCACAGTGGGCATGTCTCTGGTGGTGACAGTGACACCTTCACACCGTGGGTGTGTCCTTGGTGGTGACAGTGACACCTCACCCCATGGCCATGTCCCTGATGGTGACAGTGACACCTTCACACCGTGGGTGTGTCCCTGACTGACAGTCACATCTCACCCTGTGGATGTGTCCCTGGTGGTGACAGTGACACCTCACCCTGTGGTCGTGTCCCTCATCCAGCTCCCACCCCTCTGTGCAGTTTCCCTGGAGACTGGCGGGTTCTGTCTGTACGGATCCATCATTCCAGCCAGGAAGAAGGAGATTTCTGTGCCAGCTCCTCCCAGATCCGTACGCAGCTTTGTTGTGCTGCTCTGGGACCGCCTTGTTTGTCTCGCTGCAATGTCCCTGTCTGGGAAACTGGGATGCTGGGGTGGTTTAGGATGCTTTCAGGCACCTGGAAATGACATTGCCTGGTGTGGGGTTTGTAACAGAATCGCTCTGTTTGCCCTGCTGGAGCTTGGCACGAGCGAGGGGACATCTCGGGGGGACTGTCTGGCCCTGAGGACACACCTGTGCGGGGTCATCCCGGCTGGCGTTTCCCAGGGATTCCACGGGAAAGGCTGAGGGATTCTGCTGCGCACTCAGGTTCAGAGAGATCATGGTGGAGGGAGCTGTGAGGAAGGCAATTAATGAGCGGTGATTAGTGGCCCTGTGGTGGTTACACATTTATCCGTGACCTGGCAGGTTTTGCAGCAGACACAAAGCATAAATGAGATCAGTTAATCCCAGAGCAGCCTGTCAGGAACTTCCCAAGGATTCAGCCGAGCCAGATGAGTGGGCAGCCTGGTGACAGATGAAATGGGCCATCAACAAACCCAAAACCTGACACCGAAGGCCACAACTCCGGAGCTTGACTCAGTTCACTTGACAGGGAACCAAACCCGGCAGCTCAGGACAGGGATCAGATATCCCATTCCTGTTCCCGTGCACCCAAAACCCAAAAAGCAAACAAGGAACTTCATCAAATGTCAAAACCAGTCGAGGAAATACTTCTTCAGTTGCTGTGAAAGCCTCCAGGGATGTTCTTTGAGACAGCAGCGAGCTTCAAACTGTGGGAATTCACAGAATTAAGGCTGCCCACCTTAATTTTAAAAATGTAACCACTGTGCCCAGGCTGTGACCAGCAAGGCCACACCAGCAAAGCCTTTGCAGGGCGAGGTAAAATCCTGGTGGAATTTAAAAGAAGATTTAAAAAGGAAGCAGGAGGGAAGGGATGATTCAGCCCAGCCGTGAGCAATGAGTCCCCCAGAAACCTGCTCTGCCTCCCCGCCTGCCAACCACCAAACTTCCTTCCCCCCTGGCTGTCCAAGGTTTTATCCTGTGGTTTCCAGCCACATGGAGATTTTGGATGTGGCTCACAGCACTGAGGGGAAAAAAAGAAGTGTTTGTGGCTAAAAAGGCTGGTCAGGAATTTGTAACAGCCGATACTGAGAACTAAAGCTCCTGAAGGCTGCAAAGGAATAAATGCTTCGTGGGTTTGGGTTCCGGCTGAAGGGAAGGAGCTGAGACAAAGCTTTCTCCAGGTTTGTGTTTTCCCATCGTTGGGTTTCCTGTGCCTCCTGACAGCCATGGCCCATTCTGGGGCCGTCGGGTCTCTGGTACTGCCGAGGGTGACGCCAGCACCGCCCAGGCTGTGCCCGTTCCTCCTGCTCTGAGAAGGCTTTGCGGTGGTGGCCCAAAAATTGCCAGCAGGACACACCAAAGAACCTTTCAAAAATGCATCCAGTAGGTGAATTTTTCTCTCTCTGTGTGTCCGTTTGAAAGGACAATTCCCCAAATCAGTTTCTGGGCTCGTAGTGACCATTAACCCCCTGTGTTCCCAGTCATGCCGGCGTTGGTTTGGAGGGGAGCGGGGCACTGCGGGAGCTGGGAGCTGCTTACGCCGGGATTGTGAATCCCACAGTGCTCGGGAAAAGAGGCCCAGATGTGCTGACACAAACCCCAGCTGTGGCTGTCCACGGGATGTGCCTGCAGCAAACCCTGCGGAGCGGGGAGGATCCCTCGCCCCGGGTGAACCTTCACACGGACCGAGCTGTGGCTGATTTGTCTCTCTGATGCAAATCAGATGGACACAGGAGCAGGGAACCCGGGATCACACTGAAGGAATTATGTCCATAAATCTATTGCAGCCCTCGGGGCGGGCAGATGGCATCTGCAGCAGCGTTCTCTGGGTTCTGGCACCGTCACCTCCTGCTTTCTTCCTCTTTGGTTTGGGATGCCTTATGATTAACTTGCTTTTCCTCTTTCTCCCCTCTCCCTGCCTGTTTTCCACGTGGTCTCGGGGAGCTGTGGGGGGAATATCTGTGCTGGAGCCTCCCAGAGTGCCAGGTGAAGTGCAGCGCCTGATTCCAGATTAAATCACTTGTCCCTTGTAACGCAGCTCCGATGGCGTTAATGAGGCCGAGGGAGGGACACAAAGACATTTCCACGGGAGGGAGTAATCAGGGGCAGTGCAAGCACAAGGCTGATGAAGGAGCAATTCCAGGTTTTAAATGGCCAGGTGGTTCCCAGCACAGGGACAGGCGGGGAGGAGGCAGAGAGGGAAGCCTCCAGTACAAATCTGAACAGAAAAAAATCAGGATTCCTGGTTCCTTTTGCTCCTTCCGATGCTTTAATTCCCTGGCTGAATGAAGAAGGGACATCAGCCATCCCTAAGAATTAGTTACGCGTGCCCTGGGATCTGTGTGGTTAAATGGAGGTAACTGGGCATACTGGGATGGAGACTGGGGCACAGTGTGAGCTCTTCAGACACCAGTTCAGTCCCCTCTGCCCAGATAACGAGAACCTCGTGACGATGAGTTTTGATGTTGGCTTTTTTAGGGGTTTTGGGGTTTTTTTTGATGGTTGGGAATGGTCACGATGGGGTGGTAAATAAGATAAAATAAATAAAAATAATAATAAGATAAAAAATAAAGATAAGATAAAAACAAAATAATAAGATAAAATAAAGTACTTGGGCCACGAGGTGAGCCTGGTGATGATCTAGAGAACTCCTGATGGTGCTGAAGGACAGAAACACCAACTGTTCCTCCGCAAGCTGCACACCAAGACCTGGTTTAGTCTGGTTTATGCTCCTGGTGCAGACTGGGGCTGTCTAAACACCCAGATTTCCTCTCTCCTCTCTAATCCGTGTCCAAGCCCGAACCCGTGACCTCATCCCCTGAACTCGCGAGCAGCTCATCCCCCTCTGAGCCTCTCCCGCGTCTCTGTGGGGCTCGGCCAGCACTGGCAGCACGGGAAGGGTTTAGTCCCAGCTCACCTCCTGCACCCAGGAGGATCATCCTGAACTTCAGCTGCAGCTCCCCCAGACAGCGCCCTGGAGCTGGAATTGCCCGGACTCTTCCTGAGGGAATGGAACAAAGAGTGTGGGACACTCACGGGTCCCCGCAGTGGGGCTCTCCCGCTTCGAACTCCACCCTTGCAGGCAGCTGGGACGAGTTTCCATGGCTGCATCCTGTGCAGACCGTGCCATTCCCGTCCTGCCAGTTCTGGGCTGGATTAGGGACCTTTGTGTACTTTTTCAACTCAGTTTTAAATGACCCTGGTTTTTCTTCGCTATGAATACATGGATTTTAGCATTTGTTATATATTCACTTGCTGGAGTGCTCAACCTACTCCAGTGCAGCTGTTTCTGTTCAAGCTTCTCCTCAGTCTGGCTGCTGTTTTCTCACCCTCCTGGTTTGGAATGGGCTTTGTTGGGAAGATACTAAAACCTGACTGATGGTGTTGGATGCCTTTGGATCCCCTATTAAGAGGCTTTAGACAGCCTGATTTTTCCAGGGTGGATGTTTGGAGATTTCTGAAGACCAGACTTAATTCCTCCTGGGTAGAAAAATGACTTTGCAAGAAGTGCCATGCTTCAAAAATTTGGCCTCTTTAAGATCTGAGGGGAGCAATTTCGTGTTACCTTATTCTTCTTGTGCTGCAAGCACAGGAAATTGCAGACTTCATTTGCTGAGCAGCAGGAGGCCGGGAGATTTGTCTCAGCCTTACAAGGGTTTTTCAACCCCCCATCCTGCAGCCTGGACAGAAAATCAAATATATGATGGGAAGGAAGGATGACCAACCTCATTCTCTTGGGTAAAACTAAATCGTGATCCTGTGCCAAGGGTGAAACAGCCTGGAGTCTGCGGTGTTTACATTTAGTGGTAGCATGATTTATTTATTTAAAAAAAAAGATGTTTTCTTCTCTTTGTGTCCATTCTGGGTGGGTCATTCAGGCTGTGCAGGGGTCACAGAGGGAGATGTGGCATCAGTGACCTCTCAGGTGCCTCTTGCTGCAGCCCCAGCGGGTGGGAGGTGGAGTGCCAGGAGGTTTGGCTGGGATGTGTTTGCCCAGCGCCCTGCACGGTGCCGGGCATGTTTTAAAAGGCAGGGAGAGAGAGGCAGCTGGGCTGGCCTGGGACAAACCCGGTCCAGACTGGCCTGGGACAAAGCCTGTCCAGACTGGCCTGAGTGCCTCAGTCTGTGTTTGAGGACATCAGGACAGTGAGGTGCCCCTGTGACGTAGCTCAGCCTCGGGCTCTCGGTGTGCCCAGAGCAGCAGATGCAGGACATGAGGACACGCTCCAGCAGAGGAATCAGGTGTCTGGAGGCATCTGGGCGCAAGCTTTGGATGATAATTTGCATTTATCCTAATTACCCAGAGCTACCAAACAGCAACCAAGACCTGTGGTGTCAATAACGCGCTGAACTAACCCAGCAAAGTTGTGACTTCTTCTGTTGAGGTGGGAATCTTCTTTTTTTTTTTTTCTTTTTTTTTTTTTTTCTTTTTTTCTTTTTTATTTTTCCCCTTTATCACGCCACCTGTTGCTCATAGGTACAAATCAAACGAAGAGTATGTGTATGTGCGAGGCCGTGGAAGAGGGAAGTATGTTTGTGAGGAGTGTGGAATTCGCTGCAAGAAACCCAGCATGCTGAAGAAACACATTCGCACGCACACAGACGTCAGGCCGTACGTCTGCAAGTACTGTAACTTTGCTTTTAAAACCAAAGGTAAGCCACAGCCAGCCCCCAGCTCCTCTGCTCAGGGCGGTGGCTCTGCCAGCCTGCTGGGGGGCACTGGCAAAGGGCAAGGGAAGGCCTTCCCAGGGGCTGCCAGAGCCCAGGAGTCGGAGGGAGGGGGATGAGGGAGTTGGAAATTGGTTGGTGTTTTCTGCAGCAGAGCTTCGCTGCCATCCTCCTTGTGCTTCTCTGCAAGGGAAAAATGCCGAGACGCAGCTTCCCTGGCAGGGCTTTCCGAACAAAGCCACCCCAGAAGGAGAGCGGGAGCTCCAGGCTCCTGGCCCAGCCCCTGGATCCAGGCTCTGGGCGGCTTTTCCTGCGGGTGCTCTCCAGATCTGCCCATTCTCATCCTCTGCAGTTGCATGTGGCTTTCACATTCTCTGTGTCACATCAAGGGAGCTTTTCCCTAAAGGCCTCCATCCCAGGACATCGAGCCATCAGTGCCACCAGGTGTTCTCTGCCATGGCCTCAGGGAGGGTGTGAGTGAGCACAGGAGGAGCCTGCGAACTACAGGCAAAAAAAAAAAAAAGTCTATTCCAAGAGAAACGGGGATTGGGACTTTCCAATGTGCCAGAGGTGCCTTTAACTTCTTGTAGGGCCTGGCACCGTGGGTTGGACAAATCTCGGGCGGCAGCAAGTGTTGGGCTAAAGGTGTGGGGCTCAGTTTCTCAGCTACAGCTCGACAGAGATCTGTGAGTTCAGGGAGCCTCTGGACAACGCCCTCGGGCACGTGGGGGGATTTTGGGGGTTGTCCCACGCAGGAGCTGGCCTGGGTGATCCTCGTGGGTCCCTTCCAGCTCAGGATGTTCTGAAATGCCCGTTGCCTGTCACCAGGAGGTGACACAGCTGGGAGGGTTCTGTAGGCAGGAAGGACCCGGTGTCACCCAGGGTGTGGGGAGGGGCACTGGGCGCTGCGTGCTCTGTGGCACGGGTGCTGGCCCGGGGGTGACAGAGGAGGGCAGGGGAAGTGACCAGAGCGGGTGACTCGGGGTGGGCAGTGCCTGGAGCCGGTGGCTTTGCTGGGAAGGCTGGCGGGGGATTTCTGGGTGACAACGTGCTGGTGATCACTGGGACTGGGGGAGAACGGGAAGTGATACCGGGTTTGAGGCCAGGTTCTCATGCTGCACATCCCAGCGACGGTTCTTCCTCTCCCTCCCATCCTGGAGCTGTTTCTGATTCATTTCCTTTCTCTTCCCCTCTTGCTTTGACTTCGTTCCGAGGTTTCCCTTGGAGAGCTGAACCCGCTCAGCCTCTCCCGTCACTTCACCTCACTCCCCGCCATGCTTCTGTAGGGCTTTTGTCCAGGGTGCTGGGACCAAACCATCCTCTCCACCACCGCTCTGGCTGCTCTGCTCTTCATCTCTGCTCCCTTGAAGGCCACGATCTCTCAGCTCTGACTGCCCATTGCCCACAGACACTTCCCTTCTTCCGCTTGGCATGGGCAAGGGAGCATGGAAATGCTTCCTTCCACAAAAACCAAAAAAAAAGGAAAAATCATCAACAGTCTGTTGGGATTTGAATGGCAAAGTATCCATTTGCCTATGGATGCATGGAATGGGCAGCACTTCCCTGGGTCCGGGGTTTATGGATAAATAGCTGCATGATGGTGACTTGGAATTGCATGAGAACGGCGCTTTGCTGGGAGGGGGGGATGGGCAGAGCCCTGGGGCGAGCTCAGACTGCCCAGAAACGGGAAAAAAGCTCTCTGGGGGCACAGGGACCTCGGGAAGAGTGGGGGAAAAAGCCCTGGGTGTGTCGATAAAAGCATCAGCTGGTGATGGGGAGTTATTACAAACGAGAGTTGGAGTTTGCCTAAAAAATCCCCGGCAGGGCTAGGAGGAAAGTCTGGATTTTTGCTCATGCCCTTGCCAGAGATTTTTTAAGCCATCTCGAACTCTGGTTCTTAACACGAGTGACCGGAGGAGCGGGGGCTTTGCAGAACTGGTGTTCCCCGGCTCATTCTGGAGCCGCTCCGGAGGTCTTGGTTTGGGCCCCGGCTCCTGGGTGGGTTCGGTAGCCCCGGGAACTGCAGAATGCAGGAGCTGCAGCTCTCGCCCTCCTGCCGGGCTGCACTTGCACAAACACGGAGCTTTTTTAGAAATCAGCTTTGCAGAGTTAATTTTAGCCTTCGGCATCAGCTCCAGGGGGAGGTCTGTGGAGCTGGCTTCGTTTCGGCTGGGGGAGATCTCGCCAGCATGATCTAATGCTCGAAACTCTCAAGCAGCCTGGAAGCAGTTAAATGGGTTTTTATTATTATTATTATTATTTATTATTATTATTATTTTTAATGAGGATCTTTATCTGGTTAAAATGTACCGCGCCCCCCACCCCTCCCACTCCAGAAAATCCATCTCCGTGTTCCAAGAACTGGGAAAACTTTTGCAACAGAAAATGCTTTAAATATTTCCCCTCATTCACTAATTGTCTGCTTTTTGTGCCTTTCTGTCACTGGAAGCAAAGCTGTTCCTTCGGGTTACAGAACTGCAGGGAAAATTTATTTTTTTTATTATTTTAAAGCAAATCCACGAGTTGAGTTTGGTTTGGTTTGGTTTGGTTTGTTTGGTTTGTTTGTTTTTTTGGGGTTTTGGGGGGCTTTTTGGGTGGTTTTTTCGGGTTTTTTGGATGTGTGTGCTCGCTTAGCTGATGGGAACAACAGCCTTGGAAATTTGGTTTGTAGAGATTTACCTGATTTGGTGTTTCTGGAGCAGATCTAAAGGTACCTCTTTAACGAGGTGTCTCTCCCCCCACTGCGGTGACCACGGCCTCCAAGAGGGGCTCTAAAGGAGGCTCAGCAGCTTCTGCTTTGTTTTCTGGGCAGGGAGGAAGTGAAGGAAAAGCTGTTTTCCCTTTCAGGAAGGCCGGGGAGAGCTTTTCCCTTCCCCTCTCTCGCTGCTGCTCGGGGTGAGCTGGGCAGTGCTGGCACATTAATCCCCCCTGCGCACACATTCCCCTTTTCCAGTCGCTTTCTGTCCTCCCTCAGACTCACATCACCCTCTCACGCCCCCATTGCTTTCAGAATTCCTCGGAATCTCTGGACAAAATGTATGGAACAGCTCTGGGTGGCTGCTGGGAGGTCAGAAGGGACGAGGAGCTTCACTTTAATTTAAAGGGAGCTGTGTGAAGGACACCGGTGCTGCTGGCTGGAGACACCCATTTCGCAGTCTGGGCCACTCACACTTCCCAGACACCAGACTGCTCCGTGGCCTCAGCCAGAGTCTTTAATAAATCCATTTTCAGTTCCTTAAATCAGCCCCTGACAGCGCCGAGGTTACTGCACATGTGAATATATTCAATATATTAGATTAAATGTATTAAATGCATCCCCCCCAGCCCTTAAAGGGCTGCACAGTTTGTTGTTATTGCAGCTCCAGCAGCCTCAGCCTCCCCTGGAAGGCGCAGAGCAGGTCCAGCCGGCAGAAAACCCCGGCGGAATTCCCTGCAGGGCACAGGGATGGACACATTCCCAAAATATCCTGAGGGCTGGGGCCCTTCCTCGGCGGCCTGGAGGAGGGGAAGGGGCTGAGCATCCCTGGGGAGCCGCTGGGTGTGGTCCCTTCGCTCCCGGGGATGTCACAAATGTCCCAAGGGATGGGGACAGAGTTCTCCTCAGGGATTTGCTGCCTGGACATCCTGTGGGATGTGTGGCCAGGAGCAGAAAATATCCCAGTGGTCCAGCCAGGAGATGAAACATGGAGCAAAAGGGCTCTGGAACTCTCCAGGGAAAGGAGAAAAAACCCAGGAATCAGGGCTGGAAGCGAAGGACTGGTGACTTCCAGTGAAATATTCACTGGCATTTTCTTTAGCCAGTGCAGCCATTAAAGTCTCAGCCTCCATGGGAAATCCGCTCAGTGTTAGGATTGGGAAATCTGCAAATCCAGGGCACCTTTCTGGAATATCAGCCTTTGGCTGGTGCGAGGGATCGGTCTGATCCAGGAGGTGGCTGATGTTTTATGGCCTGTGTGGACACAGGCAGGACGTGCAAATTCTCTCCTTTAATCTCTGTGTCAATAAGGATAAAAGATGATAATCGATTAAACAAAAAAATGGACCTCCTTTGCCCAATGAGTTCTGTAAATTAAAGCTTTCCTCCTCATAAAGTCTCACCTGGGGATGTTATCTCCCCACCAAGACCTAAATCAAGGCCTGTGCATTATTTAAATCCCACATAAAACCTGTTTCAAGGATTTATCTGGGACACAGATTATCAGTTATGGCTGGTTCTCCGTGTGTGAGTGCATCTCCCAGCAAATCACAGAATCCTGGAATGGTTTGGGTTGGGAGGAACCTCAAATCCCACCCAGTGCCACCTCCAGGGACACCTCCCACTGTCCCAGGCTGCTCCAGCCCCAATGTCCAGCCTGGCCCTGGGCACTGCCAGGGATCCAGGGGCAGCCACAGCTGCTCTGGGAATTCCATCCCAGCCCCTCCCCACCCTCCCAGGGAACAATTCCTTCCCAAGATCCCATCCAGCCCTGCCCTCTGGCACTGGGAAGCCATTCCCTGTGTCCTGTCCCTGAATCCCTTGTCCCCAGTCCCTCTCCAGCTCTCCTGGAGCCCCTTTAGGCCCTGCAAGGGGCTCTGAGCTCTCCCTGGAGCCTTCTCCTCTCCAGCTGAGCACCCCCAGCTCTCCCAGCCTGGCTCCGTGGGATTCTCCTCCTCCCAGAGAAGCTGCTGCTCTCCTTGCGAATGATTTTCAAAGCGGAACGTGACAATTGTTAATCCTGGGAAGCTGGCACTGTTTGTGTCGCGGTGCTGCCTCCACGCCGAGCTCCTGCACTCGGTCATGTGATGGTTTTTTTGCGTTTATTTTCTGGTTGTTGCTGAATTGATCAGATTTAGCAGCAGAAGCAGAAAGGATGGTGCAGCCCCAGCACAGACAGGATCACCTTCCCAGGAATCTCAGTGCCGCAGCTCCCTGCGCTCTGCTCTAACCCCGCCACCTTGCAAGTACGATAACGGCTCTTCCAAAAAAAAAAAATTAATTAATTTCCCTCAAGAAATTTAGCTGGGAAATCACTCCTAGTCCCCATTAAGCTGCTTTAGGTGCTTTTGGAAGCCTCGAGTCTCGGCTTTCTCCAAACAACACAGGCGTTTAAGCTGCTCTAACTCCCCGGTAAGACCTCCCAGCATCGGCAGAGCTTAAGCAGCTGTAGCACATAGTTCTGGGCAGGCGTAATGGGAGCTGTGCTCTCACTGCCTCTGCTCCTCCTGGGGGCTCACGGCTCCCAAAAATTCCTGAGGTTTTTTAAATATAGCCAGTTTATTTCAAATCCGGGAGGTTTTTGGTAAACAACCCGCAGCGAGGAGCACTCACCTGCTCAGGGTTCAGTGCAATTCCTCTGCTATTTAAACCCAGCCTCCCTGCTGGTCTCTCGTGCTCCCTCAGAGATGTTTTTCCATGGTTTCCAAGGAAGCAGTGCCGTGTGGTTTTCTTACTTTTTTTTTTTTTTGGCCTTTTTTTAACTCGGGAGCCAGAGCTCTGCGAGGCAACAAGTAGCTGTGAGTCTTCCCTTGTAGGATCCAGGCCCAGCTTTCACTTAGGCAGAGCAGTGTTGATTTTACTGGGAATCTGCCGAAGGACTCGAGCAGGTTTCATCCTGCCAGCATTAATTAAGGGGTCTAAAAAAACCCCAGACTGGAGGAAGAGCCCTGATAAGATGAATATTCTTGTCCTCCAGATTGCTCCCAGGATGATCCCTCAGCTCCTCAGCTGGTGGAAAGCAGCATCCAGCTTTTAATTTCCTTCAGATGACGTGGAGGGGGCAGACGAGGATCTGTCCTGCTGAGTCTCCCTTCCCTGAAAGGATCCCAGTTCTGCTGGGGTTTCTCCTGGAGTGTGTGCAGGATTTGCACCCCGAGCTTTGCAGGAGGATCTTGGCTTTACGTGGTGGGGGGGGGGAGGATGAAGGAAGGGACAGAGCAGAGGAAAAAGAAGTTGGAGAGGAAGGAAAGCAAAGCTTGGAACGAGTTGGTCCTTTGGTGTTTGGGGTGAATTTGCTGGCACTGGGGGCTGGCAGTGCCAGGGCTGGGGAGGGAGGGCAGCAGCCACGCACTGGGACAGAAAGGAGAACACGAGGTGACACCGGTGGCTCCTGGCACAGCTTCTCAACCCCAGCGGCTGCTGAGGTGCAGGAGGGCTCTGGGAGCCCTGCCCAGGTCCTGCAGCTCCACAGGGACAGGGGGCACTGGACCTTTGGACACCTGAGGTGGCCACGGTGGCCTCGGAGTGCCAGCGAGGAGTCCCAAGCACGGCACCGAATTCCTGCTGCTCCCTCCTGCTGTTTCCAGGGCTGGGTGCTTGTGGCACAGAGGATTTACGGGCTGCTTTTGGGGCCGGGGGATGTCCCCTCCCCGCTCAGCTGGATCCCCACATCAGCCCCTGCTCACAGCAGGCCCTGCCCTGGGCTGGTTTTGTGTTTGTTGCCCTTGGGGTGACTCCAGGCAGGGATTTTGCTGTGCTGGCTGAGCGGGGCTGGGGCATTTCTGGCAGCCGGGCTGTGAGGTGCCCTGCTGGGCAGGCAGCAGCACTGGGTGGATTTCAGCACGCTGGCTCAGTTCGGGTTCGTGCTGGTTTTCACTTCCAAAACCAAATTCCAGCTCCATGAGGCCGCAGTTTGGACTGGTTGGGTGCTCTTTTTTTTTTCATTTTCAGGCGGTGGTGATTCACTGGGAGCAGAGGTGGCTGTGAGAACACACTCCTGGCTCTCGGGGTGGGTTTGGGGCCACAGCAAAACCCCTGGTTTGGGGTGGAGAGAGAGGGCTCTGGTTTGGAGCAGGGAGCTGAGCCAGGCCGGCCTCATCCTCACACCCGAGTGTCCTGACCGTGGGGCTAAGGGCAGTTAAACACGAGGCTTAAAAATAATAAATCTCTCTTATTTGGAGCTGTTTTGCTGCATTTAAATTATTAAACATCCCCTGGATCCACGCCCAGCTCGGGCGCCAGATACACGGGGATATAGAGTCAGCCTTTGTCTCCCGTGGCCTTCCCTGCTGGAGCTGCTCCATTTTGTACGAAATGGGCTGAAATAAATAATTCATGGGCTAAGGAGGGATCCAGGTGGCAGCTGGGTGGTTGTGGCACTCTCTGAGGGGCGAGGGCACCGCGGGCAATGCTCTGCTCCATTGAACAGTGGCTTTTTTATCCCAAATATCCAGAGCAGCAGCAGGAGAGGCTCGGAGAGGCCCTCTGTGCTCCCACCAGCGCAGGGACTGGGCACTTTGCATTGCAGGACCTCAGTCCTCAGCTGGAGGTTGCAATAAAGTGGGAGAACTCAGATTTTCCTCTTTTTTTTTTGCTATTGTTTGGTGAGAAAACCAAGCCTGGCTCTGTTCAGTGCCCTCAGGTGTCAGTAGCAGCAGGGCTGAGGGCACGGCAGGGAACGGGGAACGCTCAGTCAGCGCTGGGAGCTTCCAACATTCCCTCAGCAGGGCCCAGGTTTCTTCTCATCGTCCCCTCAGCCCAGAAATCCCTGGAAGCGTCCAAGGCCGGGCTGGATGGGGCTTGGAGCAACCTGGGATAGTGGAAGGTGTCCCTGCCCATGGGACTGGATGGGCTTTAAGCTCTCTCCCAGTCCCAGTCTGGGATTTTAGGGAGAGGAAAAGGGAAAATGGGACATTTTTGCTTTAATGCTCCTCCCTTCATTTCCTGCCTGTCCCCCCCCCCCCACCTGCTTTTCCCCCTCCAGCAAACGCTCCCCTTTGTTCAGCATTCCCTGGGCTAAAAGCAGGGTTAATTAGCATCTAATTAACCTGCCTGTAATTTGGGAGGTCGAATTAGAGAGGTGCTTTGTGATGCCCAGGAGTTGTCCCACCTCACTGTCCCTGAGCAGCCCCCAGTGACCCCACGTCCCCCCCTCACAGGGGCTGCCCTTCCCCTCCTGGAGATTCCTGAATTCCAGAGGGTGTCCAAGGCTCCTCCTGCTCAGGGAGCTGAGAGCTTTGGCCGGGCCCTTCGGTGCATTCCAGAGCACCCGCGCCATCCCTGTGGGAAAAATGGGAATGTGGGGGGTTTTTTCCCTCTTGCTGGCAGCTCAAACCCTCATTATATCATGGAACCATAAATTCGTTAAAGCTGGAAAAGCCCTCCCAAGATCATCCAGCCCAACCATTCCCCAGCAGTGCCAAGGCCACCACCCCTGCCCCGTGTCCCCAGGTGCCACATCCACTCGTTTTTGGAACGTTTCCAGGGTGGAACCGATCTGATTTGTGGTTCTGAGGATCCCCTCAGCTCCAGGCAGGCGGGGCTGTGCTGGGATGAGGTTGGAGGCGACGCCACACTGGGATGTGTTTCCTTTTCCTGCTTTCCTGCCATTTTTAATTTGCTGTGCCCTCGTAAAATCATTAAAGCTGGAAAAGCCCTCTGAGATCATCCAGCCCAACCATTCCCTCCCTGACCGTGTCCCCAAGTGCCACATTCACTTCTTTTTGGAGCATTTCCAGAACACCCGAGCCATCCCTGTGGGAAAAACGGGAATGTGGGGGGTTTTTCCCTCTTGCTGGCAGCTCAAACCCTCATTATATCATGGAACCATAAATTCGTTAAAGCTGGAAAAGCCCTCCGAGATCATCCAGCCCAACCATTCCCTCCCTGCCCGTGTCCCCAGGTCCCACATCCACTTCTTTTTGGAGCATTTCCAGAGCACCTGAGCCCTCCTTTTGGGGAAAACGGGAATGTGGGGGGTTTTTCCCTCTTGCTGGCAGCTCAAACCCTCATTTTATCGTGGAATCATAAAATCATTAAAGCTGGAAAAGCCCTCCCAAGATCATCCAGCCCAACCATTCCCCAGCAGTGCCAAGGCCACCACCCCTGCCCCGTGTCCCCAGGTGCCACATCCACTCATTTTTGGAACATTTCCAGGGTGGAACCGATCTGATTTGTGGTTCTGAGGATCCCCTCAGCTCCAGGCAGGCGGGGCTGTGCTGGGATGAGGTTGGAGGCGATGCCACACTGGGATGTGTTTCCTTTTCCTGCTTTCCTGCCATTTTTAATTTGCTGCACCCTCACAGCTGAAACAGCCCCGGCCTTTTCTTCCCCCCCCAGCCCCAAAACTGTGCCCCAGCGGTTTCTCCAGGCTGCAGAACCCCTGAAGGGTCCCCCCAGCACCTCCTGCTGCACCCCAGGGCAGCAGCAGAGGGAGGGAAGGGGGGACCTGGCCTTGTGTCATGGGGAGTTTGCAGTGGGCAGGGGCTTGGGGACAGTCAGGGACCTTAGTCTGGTTCAGAGAGAGTTTTGGTTTGTGACTGCTGAGCGTGCAAAGGGCAAAAAAAAAGAAAAAAAAGAAAAAATCTAAAAATAAATCTAAAAAAACCCAAAAAAAACCCAAAAAAAGGAAAAAAAAGGGGGGAAGAGGAGGCATATTTGAGTAAAATACATTTTCTGCTTCTTTTCAGGGAATCTGACTAAACATATGAAGTCAAAGGCCCACAGCAAAAAATGTCAGGAGCTGGGCGTGTTGGTATCTTCACTGGTGGATCTGGAAGCCGAAGAAGGTAAAACCTTTCCCTTTCTCGAGATGCTGTGGGTGCCGAGGGAGGGGCAGGATCCAGCCAGGGCCCAGCCCTGCTCTGCAGAATGTCCTGCCACAGATTTGGGGAGCAGTTTTGTTCCCCCAGTTCCTGTGTGCCTGGGGCCGCGCTGGGAGCTGCATCCGTGGGGAAAGTGTGAGCCTGGCTCCCCTTGCTGGGGGTTGGTGATCCCAGAGGAATTTTCTGGCTTTGAGGGCTCTGGTTCTGTGCCTGCCTGAGGTTTTTGGTGGTGCGGGGATGGGCAGGGCCCGTCCTGCTCAGTTCTCTGCGCGTGCATCCCAAAAAACAGGGAGTCTGCGGCATGAGAAGCTCCTTGTTGGTATCCCGGGGTGTCTCTGCCATGCTCTGGAGGAGCCCAGGCCTTTCCTGGCTTTCCAAAGCAGCAAAATGAGACCCCCGAGGGTCCCACCCCAAGGGTGATCCCAGCCCCAAGGACTCCATGCGCAGGCAGTGCAGCCCCACTCTGGTGCTGCAAGCACAGGCTGGAGGGTGAAGGGGGAAAACCACTCCTGGCAGCCTGGACTGGGGCCTGGGGGAATGTTTTATCTTTCAAAGTGCTGAATGTGAGCGTGGGGGTGGCCCTTTGGCGGCCCTGCAGGCTGCAGGGGTGTTCCCGCACCAGGCAGACACGGGCGGTGCTTTGCTCTGCCCTTCCCGCAGGAGGGCACGGCCGAAACCCAGAGAGGGATCCTGCAGCTGCCACCCCAAGGGAAAAGTGTCGGTGTGGTGTAAACAGCAGGAGGGGGAGGCAGGAGAACTCTTTCATCCCAGGGACTCACATGAAATAATTGATTAACTGAGATCTGTCCCTGCTCTCACACCCCCCTTTGGTGTTGCTTCTGCAGATCCCTAAAACCGCAGAGCTGCTCCAGGGCTGGAGCCCCTCTGGAGCCAGGCTGGGAGAGCTGGGGGTGCTCAGCTGGAGAGGAGAAGGCTCCATGGAGAGCTCAGAGCCCCTTGCAGGGCCTAAAGGGGCTCCAGGAGAGCTGGAGAGGGACTGGGGACAAGGGATTCAGGGACAGGACACAGGGAATGGCTTCCCAGTGCCAGAGGGCAGGGCTGGATGGGATCTTGGGAAGGAATTGTTCCCTGGGAGGGTGGGGAGGGGCTGGGATGGAATTCCCAGAGCAGCTGTGGCTGCCCCTGGATCCCTGGCAGTGCCCAAGGCCAGGCTGCACATTGGGGCTGGAGCAGCCTGGGACAGTGGGAGGTGTCCCTGCCCATGGCAGGGGTGGGATGGGATGAGCTTTAGGCCTCTTCCAACCCCAACCATTCCATGATCAAAGCCAGGAAGGGGGAGCAGGAAAGTGACTCCCAAGGGTTCATTTTACAATTCTGAAAGAACAACTGTTACTTCGTACCCTTCCATCACAGAACCAATGAATCCCATTGCGTGTCACTGCTGGAAACCTGCAAATCCAACGTCCTGTTCTGTGGAACCGCAGCCTTCTGAGGACGCAGGGGCTCCCTTCAGCAGCTCAGGGCAGCGCTTTCCTTCCTGACCTCCACAGCCATTCGACCCTGGGTCACTCAGGGTGAACGCACCCAGCGTTGTTGTGGAAGTCGGGACGGGTGAAAGCTTGGGAAAAGGAGTTCTGACAGGAGATGGCCTCATGGAAAGAGGAATTCTAAGGAAGGTCCCCCTGGCATGCCCAGGGCAGCTGGGAGAGCTCTCAGCCCAAACCACGGCCCCATCAGCTGGGGGGCTTTGCTTTGGCCATCACTAAATCCCTGCCTGAGGCTGAGGGCGTGCTTGGAGGCTCCGGGGAGGGTCTCCCCTCCAGGTATGGGTTGGCTGCAGAGCTGCCCCTGGGATGTGTTTGGGCTGTCTGGACTTCGTGCAAGCAATCCGTGTAAATTTGGGATTACAAAAACCCCCCAGAGCCCATTTCCTGCTCCCGTTGCTGCCGAGCCCCTGTGTGGGTGTTCGGGGGGTGCACAAAGGTGCCCTCAGGAGGGGTGGGATCACGGGAGGTTTCCTTTCCTTCCTTCCACTTCTCTCCCGCCTGGTCAAAGCCAACACTGGACTTCTGCTGGAAAGGGGAATATTCTGCAGAATATTCCCATTGCTCACAAATGTCAAGTAAATACTGAATGCAGCAGCCAGGGAGACGGGCAGGAAATGGGATTTTGTCCTCTAATGGTCAGGGCTGTTTGGATGGATGAGGAAATAACCCAGGAACGGCAGAAAGGTGCACGAGAAATGCGAGATCCCAGCTGTGATCACAGCCCCCGCTCTCAGGGTGAGGGGCTGCAAAGAGCCCTCCCCTGTGTCCCCTCCTTTCCTTGCAAAGAGGCTCAGAACCAGAATTAAAAGGACTGTTTTAATTAAATAATAATAATAATAATAATAATAATAATAATAATAATGGCTCCAATTTCCACGTGACACAAAGCAGCACAGGAAGGTCTCTGTGCTTTCCTCTGGGGGCAGGCGGGGAGGGAGCAGCCGTTCCTAAAACTCCCAGGATTATTTTAAACCGGGGTTGTATTTCACTTGATTGTTTGTATTTCTATTTAAGGGGCAGCAGAAAGCAAGGGGTGTTACTATAAAAGGAGATTGGAGTAGAATTCCTCATTCCTGCCCGGGCTGGGCTCGGTGGGATGGCACCATTTGGGGAGGATAAACACCACACACTGAATGAAATGCAACCTCAGACCAAGCTGTCAGCAGGACACATTCCCACTAATTCCCTCTCTCCTTCCTTCCTCCATCCCTCCCTCCCTCCCTGCCCTGCCCTTTCTCTCCCCACGAGCTCAGCAGGATGGATTTTGGAAGCCTGGGCTCAGGTCTGCGCTCTGTCCCTGCCGGCAGGGATCGTGTCAGGAGGCCAAAGCGGGTCCCTGGGGCTGTCCCAGGACTCACTGAGATGTTTCCCTCGCTGGGATTTGTGGTGGCAAATGCAAACAGCTCCCCCAGTTCGGGGCTGGCTTCACTTTCCCTTCGCTCCTGACCCCTGACCCTGCTCTGTCCCGGCTGGGGCAAAGAAAGGAGAACACCAGGACAAGGCACAGCTCCTGTCTGTCCCCAAACCCAAAACCAGAGCCAGGGGCTGTCTCACAGCTCTGCCAGTGAAACGCATTCCTGTTCCAAGCAGGAAATATGCACGGCTCAGCCTGCAGCTGGGAGTTTGGAATAATATTTGTTCTGAGCTCAGCTCCTCTGGGAGTTTGCAAACAGCCCGGGCCCAGCACCCCCCGCCAGTCAGCGCGGAGGATTTCACAATGCGAGCCAGAATCCCTCCCCGTGGAGAGCTGCTGGGACAGCTCTGCCTTCAGGGAGCGCTGCAGGGATGTTCTGAATGGATGTTTGCAGGGATATACGAGATGCTCCTTTCCATTCCCCGTTTCAGGCAGGCTCTTGGATGGATAATCAGCCATGGGAAAATCCATGTGACCGGGAGTGCCAATCACTTCGTGAGCGGTTCTTTGTAAGGCCCTGGCAATCAAAATAAACCGAATCAGACTTTTCAGTCCGTCACAGGGACTCCGTGCTGCGTGGCCGTGTCCCCTCTGGAGCCACCCTGGCTCCCTTTAGTGTCCCCTCCAGCTGGTGCTGCTGGCAGTGGCAGCTCCCAGTGGGGACCTGTTCCAGGCTGGGCACAGGAGGAGCCGTGGGATGGGGATGGGGATGGGGATGGGGATGGGGGCCAGCAGGGCTGCGATTTGTCACACACGGGTGTCACAGCAGCACCCAGACCGGGCCACACCGCGATCCGAGCGTGTCCCGGCAGCTCTGCTCCATCTCCGGGCACAGCTGAGCATTTCCCAGCCTCTCTGGAGCAGGGGGACCTGCGGCCGTGGCGGGGCAGTTCTGCTGAGCTGCACTGACATCCAGTGGCTGTTCCCGACGGACCTCTCCTGCTGCCAGCAGCTCTGCGCGTCTGCCAGGGGAAAAGCAGATTTTTCTCGGAGCACTGAGAGCTCGGTACCCAGCCCAGAAAGCTCCTGCTGGCCCTTCAAGCCGCAGACAGATATGTTTTAACCTGCAGAAATACTTAAAATCCTGTAAAATTTGCTTTTTGTATCCTCCTCACTGCCCCCAAGCTCTGATTTACAGAGCCCCAAACCCTCTGCCCCACAGAAGCCTCTGAACCGCAGCTGGAATTTATCCTACCCCGGGAAAACCCACAGAGGTTCCTTCCACGCTGCTGTTTGATTTTTAGAAAAAGCCTAAAAAGCCTTGCTGATGTTTATCTGCCATGAAATGCAGGCAGGAAAAGGCCCAACATGTGGAGCTGGCCGTATTTTGGCAGCTGTGGATATTCCAGAGTCGCCACTGCCACAAATAATCATCAAACCCCACTGAAGCATGGGGGTGCTGCTGTTCTCATCTATTAAAGGGGGGTTTTTGTTGCATTTTAGAGCAAATAAGGAGTGTGGCAGGTGCCCAGCAGGGCCTGAGGGCTGCGTGTGCTGACAGAGCTGGAACTGGAGCTGGGGTGGAGTGGGATTCACTGGGATCTACTGGGATCATCAGCAGGGGAGCTGGCAGGGGGGGCAAGGCTGCAGCTTCAAAGCAGGAGATGATCGGACCTAGGAAGCAGCTGGGTCCTGTCTCCTCTGGTGCCCTTAGAGCTTGTGAGCAGATTTAGCACAGAAGTGCACCCTGAACGTGTGTTTTGTGAGCAGATTTCGCACAAAAATAGCCCCTTACATGTGTTTTAGGGGCAGATTTAACACAAAATAGCCCCTTACATGTGCTGTGTGAGCAGATTTTGCACAAAAACAGCCCCTTACATGTGTTGTGTGAGCAGATTTAACACAAAATAGCCCCTTACGTGTGTTTTAGGGGCAGATTTAACACAAAAACAGCCCCTTACATGTGTTGTGTGAGCAGATTTAACACAAAAATAGCTCCTTATGTGTGTTTTGTGAGCAGATTTAAGACAAAATAGCTCCTTACATGTGTTTTGTGAGCAGATTTAACACAAAATAACCCCTTACGTGTGTTTTGTGAGCAGATTTAACACAAAAATAGATCCCGAACGTGTGTTTCACACTCTCTGTCTCGTGTTTGCCTCCAGGAACCAGTGAAGACCTTTTCCAGGACTCTGAGGGGCGGGAGGGATCTGAGCCCATCGAGGAACACCAGTTTTCAGACCTCGAGGAATCCGACGACGATGACGACAACGAGGACGAGGAAGACGAGGAGGAAGAGGAGAGCCAAGACGAGCCAGCGCTGAAGCCTCCCGAAGGCAAACACGGCACCCTCCTGCTGCACTCCTCCGGGGGCTCCCCGTCTTCCCAAGAGGAAGGCGCTGACACGGCACCATCCGCAGCTCGAGAAGCTGCTTCCAGCACCCCGAAAGCGGGGGAAGGCCAGCAGGCCTCCTCCTCCTCCTCCTCAGGGCTGGAAAGCAAGTGGTCAGCAGACAGCAGCGACATTGCTGTGTGCCACAGCTTCTTGAGCCTCCACAGACCAGCTTTGACCTCCACCGAGCACTTGGCTCCCGCTGAGAGAGAGTCTGTCACCAGGCCACCGATGTCCTTGGCCATGGACCTGTCGACCTCCAAAGACACCTCCCCGAGGAAAAGGTGGTCCCCGAGCCAGGACGGTGGCAGAGGGGGTGGCAGCAGCAGACCAATGATAGCGAGGAAGCACTTACTGACCAAAAATGAAACCTCCCCCAAACGCTTCTCCCCCACGGCAGAGCTGTCCTCCCTGAGGTGCCTGTCCCCAGGGAGGGGGCTGTCCCCCTGCCAGCGCCTCTCTCCCAGGAGGGAGGCGTCTCCCCTGAGGTGTGTGTCCCCGAGGCTCGAGCTGTCGCCCAGCAGGCACCTGTCCCCCCGGAGGGAGCTGTCCCCGAGGACAGCCCTCCCCCCAGACGGAGAAGTGTCCCCTGCCAGGCACTCATCGCCCAGCAGAGAGATGGCATCCCTGAGGTACTTCTCCCTGAAGAAAGTCTTGTCTCCAGGCTGCTTGGAGCTGTCCAGGTATCCATCCCCCGGGAAAGAGGACGTGCCTGGCACTAGCAAATCAGCGGAGGACAAAGTTCCAAGCTCCTATCAAGCCCAGCCCGGGATGTTCTCTTCGATGCCTCTACCTCACAGGTTCTTTGGCAAAAACTTACAGCTCTACGAGTCCAAGCTGGTAAGTGCAGAGCCCTGCCGCCCCCTGCTCCCCACAGGGCGTTCTCTGACAGGGTTTTTGGTGAAGGCTGTGATGCAGGAGTGCACAGGGACTCTGTGACCACCGTCACGGGTGACCCGAGAGCAGGGACAGGGGACAGCAGTGGGGTTTGCACCCATTTGGGTCCTGCCCTTCTCAGCTGGAGAGAAATAAAGTTATCCCTTCTCCAAGGGGTTATTCCCACTCCTAAGACAGCCAGGCCTGCTGGGACAATCAGCAAGGACAACCTCTTAATGATTAATTGTCACTCAGATCCTTTTTGTTCCTGGGAATTTCATTCCCATCCCTGAGGTTTCCCTGGCTGGGGTGGAGCTGTGACCATTTTCCACTGGTCAGTGGCCTGAGCCAGCTCTGAGGCAGCCCTGGCTGAGCCCTGTGTCCACCCACAGCCAGCTCTGCTGGACGAGCTGCTGAGAAATGTTTGTTTGGACATCTCTCATTTCATCTGGCTTCTCTCTTCAGCACAGCGAGGGGGTTCCCACTGGGCCCAGAATGTTATTTAATCTCTCTGCTGGACAAATCAAATCCCGTGGGTAAAGGGAAATCGCCCGTTCCAGTGCTGTAGGCAGATGGATGCGGGGTTTGGGGGAATATTCCCCATTCCTGCGGGAGTGCTGGGCTCTGCTCAGTTGTGCTGATGAACGTGAGATCCACTCGCTGTGGGGAGAGACTCCAGCCCTCAGGGACTGCCCTGGGGAGGGAGAGGCCTTTAGAGAACCTCTGCCACCCCAGATGCTGACCAGGGCTTCTCCAGACCTTTCTCCCATGCCCGTGACAATCTTCTGTCCTGTGGTGCCTCCTTCCTCCTCCTTTCCTCTCTCAGCCTTTGTCTCACCTTCTCAGAGACTTTCCTTTATTTTAGGCCCAAACTTTCGCTTCCTTTAATGCTGTTTCCCTCTCCTGTCAATTCGCTTCTTGTGGTGAATCTCAGGGCTCTGGGAACCCCCATCCTTCAACTCTTCTGTCAGGACACCTTTCTGCTGCCTCTGCTTGGAGCAAATCCCCCCAGCTCCCAAATCCACAGTAGGAGACGATGATTTAAGCCCTGCTTGTCTGCCATTCCCACCTTTGTTCACATTCACCTTTTGGCTTCGTTTTCATGCTCCTTTTCTGCACCCAGAGCCACCACTGTTAATTTTCCATGTGCCTCCAAAGCCAAAACCTGGATAGAAAAATTCCCATTTATGATGGACAGCTGGGCTTTCATTGCAAAATTAACATTGGTGGAATATTCCCCATTCCTGCGGGAGTGCCGGGAGTGCCACAAGAGACAGAAAGACCGGAGGAGGATTTATCAGATCCCAAACAGGGCTTGAAGATGATCTTAGCTCGGTTTCAGTGTCAGGCTCTGCCAAGTCTCACCACGACCATCTCTCCTCCCCCAGGCCCCTGCTTAGGGCAGTCTCTCCTTGTGGTGACTGTTGCACCACTGAAATATTTGTTTGGGGTTTCCCAGCATCCCTAAAGTGATTTAGCCAAGACTTCCTGTGGATGAGTGACATTCAGCAGTGTTTGGCTTTGTCACTGCTGACCCTACCTTTGGTGGCTCTTCCTTTTTCTCTTTCCTGTTCTCTTTTGCCGCTTTCCTCTGCCGCCTCTTCAGAGATCCAGCTCACAGGCTCAGGGAGTTATTCCCCATAATCCTACAAAAATGTGCCCTCCTCACGTGTGGATCCTCACATTTTATCTCCAACCCCATCTTAATGGAAAGTTGGTTTCAGTTTCTGTTGCTTCCCCTTCTCGGGAGTCCTGTGCAGGGATTTAGTCGTAACCTCATCACTAATTAATCCATTTCTGTTTAGCCACATATCTCTCCATGATGTACGTTAGGAAACTATGGGAAGCACCGAGAGAGAAAGAGGAAAAGGTAAAATGTAGGGTCGGAACCCTTGATTTGCACAGAGCACCCCGTGAGGGTGGTGGTGGGGACCCACTGCTGGGCGCGCCGGAGTTGGTGCCGCCTCTCACCGGAAGCATCCCTGCACTCAGCGGCTGCGAGGATGCGATCCTGCTCTAGGAAAGCACAGTCGAAACAGATAAATAAATACATAAATAAATAAATAACCTCATTCTGGGCTCTGGGGAACCCCCTGCGCTGACAGGGATCCGAAGCAGCTTGGCTGGCAGCAAACACTGGCGTCCTCTGCCAGCGCTTCAGAGGCAGCTCTGAGAGCAGGAGGAGGGGTGATGGTTTTAAACTAAAAGAGGGGAGATTCAGATTGGATCTAAGGAGGACGTTTTTTACTCTGAGGGTGGGGAGGCCCTGGCACAGGGTGCCCAGAGAAGCTGTGGCTGCCCCTGGATCCCTGGAAGTGTCCAAGGCCAGGTGGGACGGGGCTTGGAGCAACCTGGGATAGTTAAAGATGTCCCTTGCCATGGCAGGGGGTTGGACGAGATGACCTTTAAAGGTCCCTTCCAACAAAACAATTCCCTGATTTTATAATGATCCAGGCCTAAGCCAAATCCCTGGATCTGTTCCCCAACACAGCAGGGGCGTATTTGTACCCAGAAGGGAAACGCTGTGGGTTGTGCTGCTCCTCACCTTGACGGTTCGGGGCTCCACATCTCCCTGAGCTGACTGACCTCCCTCAAATCCGAATAAAACGCTAACCGCAGTCCTTGCAGTGAGCGCTGCTGCTGCCGAGGCCATCGCTTGTGTGCTGCACTGACCCAGCTCTTTCTTTCCCCCCCCGGCACAGAAGACGGAACCCCGCAGCCCGCCCTGCTCCCCCGGCACCCCGCAGCCCGCGTGCCCCCGGCCCCTGCAGGCCCCTCACGACCTCCACGCTCCCGGCCGAGGGGATGAGAATGTCTTCAGCCACCTCCCGCTGCACTCGCAGCAGCTCGCCAGGACCCCGTACCCCATGATCCCCATCGGGGGCATCCAGATGGTGCAGGCCAGGCCCAGCACCCACGCCAGCCTGGTGCCCGGCCCCGCGCTGTCCCTCCAAGCGGGACACTTCGCCTCCACAGCCGGCGGCCTCGCCCAGCCCAGCCGGGCTCCCAGGAGGGACGAGGAGCCCCGAACCCCTCCAGAGCCGTCGTCGGCGTCCGTGTCCCCCGTGGCGAAGTTCTCCAAGTACACCCTGTCGCCAGAGCCGGCGGGTGGCGGCTTCTCGGAGGAGAAGATGAGGACTAGTGAGCTCCAGCAGGAGCAGGAGGAGCGCAGGCCCACGGCTGAGGCCGAGCCCAGCCCGGCGGAGCAGACGAGGCCCTCGGCGTCCCCAGCCAGCCCCAGCACCCCCCAGGAGCCCCCTCCGGAGCCCTCGGCCAGCGAGGACGACCCCTCCAAACCCACGGGCAAGCAGCAATCGGGCAGCTCGAGCACCCCTTCGGAACCACCCTGCACTTTCATCTCAGCCGTCCCCTCGCTGGAACCCCCCCCCGGGCACCCCCCGGCCCAGCCCTGCTCCCCGCGCCCCAGGAACCTCTCCGGAGAGCCCGGCGCGGGCAGCCCACACCCAGAGCACTCCGATTTAGGTCAAACTCACAAAAAGGTGGATGAAAACACGGGAAGTACTTAAGCCTCCGCCAGCTGTTCCACCTTTAGGCTTCCTCTGTAAAATCAACAGACATTTTCAACACTATTTCCTTTAGTATAATCATAAGAAGCACTCTAGTGAATGACCAAACCCACGGAAAATTCCTGGTTTTCTTTGTCCCAGTCTGGTATTATCTCCACATGTATGCAGTTACTTGTGCCTTTTTCTATACCTTTTGTTGCTTGAAATGTACAAAACTGTTTGAGGCTGTGAATATTTTTTTAGAGTTTTTTGGAAAGGGGGTTTGTTAGACCTTGTCTTTTTTGCCATTTAGGTGTGCGTAATCCTGGGCCTGAGAGACGCAGAAAGGAAAGGGTTAAGCATTTTAAAGAGGAAGAAGATGCACTGAAAACAAAAGCAAAACAGAGAAAAAACCATTTTTTTATATTGATTAAATGATTAAAAAAAAAAAAAAAGAAAAAAAATCACCCCAAACCCTTGCTCCTGTGTACAGAAGTTTATGATTCGTATTTATTACATGCTTTATTTAATTCTTGCAAAGTGCTTGGTTTTTTTGGTTGGTTTTTTTGGTTGTTTTTTTTTTTCCCTCACATCCCTATGGTTGTGCTTTAAACAGTTGAAACTGCTTTACCTTTGAAAAAACGTGTTTACCCTGACCTTGTGACTGAAAGTAGCACTTCCTTGAGCAGGGGAGGTTCGTTGTTGGCAGGGAGAGAAGTTGTCCCTCGAAAAGAGGAAAATGAACCGCGAGCACCCCTCCCTCCTGCGGAACCCAGCAAAGCACTTTTCTAAAAAAAAAAAAGAAAAAAAAGAGACAAAAAAAACTTAAAAAAACCTTAAAAACAAAAAAAGAAAGTTCTTCTTCAAAGATTTTACCTGCGAGAAGGTAGGAATGTATGGAATGTAGAGCCCGTGCCAGGAAGGGTCTCTCGCTGGACGAGCCTCCTGCTTTGCTTTAATCCTCCCGCGGCGCCCGGCAGAGCCCTGCCCGTGCCTGAGCCCTCCCTGGGCCGGGGGAGCCTCTGCAAACCCTCCCTCGGTGTCCGAGGGGAGGAAACTCAGCCTTGAAACCCTTTCTCTCCCTCCGGCACGTTTGAGCTGTGGACAGGCTCCCCTCACCCCATCCCATCCCCTCATGCCATGCCATGCCATGCCCTGCCATGCCATCCCATCCCCTCTCATCCCCTCATCCCATCCCATCCCCTCATCCCATGCCATGCCGTGCCGTGCCGTGCCGTGCCGTGCCGTGCCGTGCCGTGCCCTGCCGTGCCGTGCCGTGCCATGCCATCCCATCCCATCCCATCCATCATCCCATCCCATCCCATCCCATCCCATCCCATCCCATCCCATCCCATCCCATCCCTTCATCCCATCATCCCATCCCATCCCATCCCATCCCATCCCACCCCATCCCTTCATCCCATCCCACCCCATCCCTTCATCCCTTCATCCCATCCCACCCCATCCCATTATCCCACCCCACTCCAGGCTCGCTCCCGGCTGCTTTGGCCCCGCTGCGCCCCAGGGATGTGGGAGGGCTCCGGGCTCTGCTCCTCCGCTGGGGCTCTCGCTGCCTCTGGCTCTCGTTCTCACCTTTATTTATTTCCTCGAGCGGGACACCCCCAGCTCAGCCCTTCTGGCGCAGACGGGCCCCGTTTTTGGGTGTTTTTGGGAGATAAGAAATTGACGCTGAATGGTGAATGCTTGCAAACTCAGCTCGTTATGCATGTGCGCAGCAGCTTTTTCCAGAGCAGATTTTTCGGGACGAGCATCCCTGGCAGAGCAAAGGCCTCAACTGCCAATGAATCCGATACCAAATCCAGAGCGGCCCCGACGGAGCCATCCCTCTGTCACAACTTTTTAAACCACAAAGCTTCGAGACGTTTGCCCCAGCAGGTCCTTTACTACTTCAGAGGGTTTTCTGGTCTATGGAATCTGTACAAACCTCTTTTTTTTTTTTTATTTTAACAAAAAAAAAAAAAAAAGAAAAAAAGAAAAAAAAAGAAAATATTTAACCGGTGGACCAGTTCTTTCTTCTTTCAGAGCTGTTCCAGTTTATTGGGTACGTAATACACTTTTTAAAAAAAAAATAAAAATGCAAAAAAAAAAAAATTAAATAAAAGGAATCAAATAAAACCCTGAATGAAAACTTATTTCCTTGCCAGACTTGATGAGCTACGAACTGTTCCCGTTTCACGGGCAAAGAATAGACATTTTTTAATAATCTTCTGCCATTTTTTCTATTTTTTTTTTTTTTTGCTCTTCTCGTAAAGGGAATTAAGTACGAAAAAAAGATATCATGGAAATACCATTAAGGCTGTGACACTGACCAAAACAACGTCCAGACCCCATTTATCCCCTAATTAGCACTTTTATCAGGTTTCCCTTTTTCCCATCTCCCCCTTTTTGGCCCCAAGCCTGGAAGCTGCTCCTGTTCGCAGATCCAGAGGCAGGAGCAGGGGCTGGAGCTCGGCTCAGCGGCGCAGCTCCGTTTACTCGAGCTCTTAAGCACCAGCTTAAACCCCACTCAGGCTTTAAGTGCGTGCTTAATACGTGCTTAATCCCAGGGTGAGTGGGAGTGGAGTGCTTGGCCGGGGCTGGTGTGAGCATCCCTGGAAACCATCCAGGAAATCGAGCAACTTCCCTGATTTCGGCCACTTTCTGCCCCTTGTCACGCTCTTAACTTGGTCCAAGGTAGCTTTTTGTATTTAATTTTACATATATATATATATATGCACATATGTATATGTATGTATCACATCAAAATCCTGCAGCAGCTGTGTCTGGTTTTTTGGTGCATTTGCCATGAGTTTTGGGCTAGATCAAATCTGCTCAGCTTCTTTCTGTACCTGCATTTCAATCCTTAACCTATTTCAACTCTGCGTGGATTTTTTTCCCCCCCTCTGTCATTCGTGGAAAGAGGGGGGGAAAAAAAAGCTCAAGAAAACCCCTAAACTCTTAATTATTGATTATTTTTTGCTGTTGTTGTTGTGGGGGTTTATTAGTGTCATTATCAGGATTTTTGAAGCTCTCCCAGCAGCTCGAGGCTTTCTGCATCTCAGCTGCGGCGCATCCGGGCGGAGGGAATGCGGAACCATCCGGATCCCCTCACCCGGGGCCAAAAACGAAAAAGGAAAACTCCAGGAAAAGGAGTTTGGGAAAGGGCTGAGGCGCTCCCGGGGACATTCCCTGCCCGGATCCCATCCCCACCCCCGGCAGCCGCGGAGCGGGGCAGGCAGGGACCGCTGCAAACTCAGGAGATGGGCACAAAAACTGAGTCCCAACCCAGTTTGGCTTCTCTGGCTGGGGTGCAATGGTGCTTCACGCTGTACCCAAGGGGCGACGAGGCTCCCCCCAAAATAACTAATTGCTAATTAAGGGCTAATGGTCGCACTGCCAGCTCAGAGCTCCGCGGGAGGGACCCGCAGCCCGCCAGCACCAGCATCTCTGTCTGCGGGCAGGGCGGGAGCCACCTGGGACCCTGGGCAAAAGTGTCTCCCTCTGCCAAGGAGCACAGGAATGTCACTCCCGGGATTTTAATCGGGCTGGGTGTTGTTCCAGCCCTCACCAGTGGCTGCCGTTCCCACCTGGACCCCCCTTTGGTTTCCCTGTGTCACCCTCGGCGAAAGCTGATTGCTGCTCACAGCTTTTCCTGCCGCTCTGAATGTCTGTGCTGCCCGCGAAAACGGGGATGGAAAACCCCGCTCTGCCTCCCGCAAGGGCTGCGAGGGTGGCTCCGCTGCGTTGCAGAGCACTGGGCAGGATTATCTGCCAGAGAATGTATTAATAATGCAAAGAGGCAAAAAAAAAGCAGAGCCCAGCCCTTCCTTTTCAGCAGGGTGGAGATAAAACCCCCCTGCTTTTCTCACGGCAGAGCTCCTCCAGTTTACAGCCCACGAGGGCACGCGGCCTGGCTGCTCCTCTGTTGTGGGGCTGCTCCATCGGCCCCAATCCCACCGGGATATTCGCCTCCCTGCCGAGCCCTTTGGGTGGCTCCCATCCATGCAGCTCCTGGGTCACACACGGGTGCTCCGGCAGCCAGAAATGCTCCTGCACACAGAGGGCTCGGCCCAAGCTCTGGAATCACTCCTGGACGGTGTTTAATGCCAGGACTGACATCCAGAGCTCAGAAAGCTCTTGGACCTTAAGCTCGAGCATCTCTGGGGTTTCAGGAACTCCTTTGTGCTGCAGCAGGGATTTAGCTCCTAAGTTGAGCTCGGGGTCTTGCAGGGTCAAGCAGACCCTCATGGGATGAGGAGAGGGGGCAGCTGGCTCCCCAAAACCCCCCTGATCCTCGAGGCAGGGCTCTGATCCTTTGGATCTGGATTCCCAGGTCCTTTGCTGGATACCCAGGAGCTGCAGCAGGGAACAAACCCATGATGAAACAGCTGTGAACTTCCAGCTTTTGGCTGAGAAATGCAGTTCTTCACCTGCTCCTAAGGGGTGACATCCCAGCCCTGGTGTCCCTAATGTTCCACCGGTCCCAAGCCCTGCTCTGATCCCAAATCCTGCCCAGCCCTGTCCGAGCTGCCGGGTCCCGCTGGGGCAGGAGAGCCTCTGGCAGAGCAGGTAATTCCCACCTGTGTCCACCCAGAGCATCCCAAATCCTTCCTGCCAGGGCTGGGGCTCTGCCTCCCCCTCCCCAACAACTCTGCAGCTTGCCCTGCCCTGGGTTTTGTCCAAAATCCACAGAGACAGCACCTGAACAAGCAATATCCTCGGAGAAGTCATCCAAATTATCCCAATTTCCACACAAAATCCTCCAGGATTTGATCTAGCCCTTCCCTGCTCTCCTTGCTTTTCCTCTGCTCATCTTCTGCTTTTTTTGTTTTTTTTTCCTTTCCTTTGAACATTTCCATCTATTGCACAGTATTTACAAAGAAAAGCGTATTGTAAATTATTTACAAAAAAAAAAAAAGAAAATGAAAAAAAAGAAAAAAAAAAGTTAAAAAACATCAGTCCTGATGGCATAAAACCAATCTGTTTTCATTACTGAGATACGATGGCACTTACGATCACTTTAGTAAATGTAATGTAAAAAATAATTAATAATAATAATGAATAATAATAATAATAATAATGTGTACGCAAATTTAATATACATGGTCTCATGTAAGATAAATATTTGCCTTTTTTTCTAAAAGGTGTATGTATTCTGTAAGTGGAATAGTCTGTAGAAAGTTTCTATATGTCCTTAAAATGGCAATACATTCCAAAAAAAAAAAAATGGTACTGTAAATATGTACAGCGTCCAATGGAATTTGGTAGTTTTGCCTGTAATTTTATTTGAACTCCGGTTTCTACACTTGCATCTTGCAATGTCTGTATGGTTATATCAGTGCAAAAAAAAAAAAAAAGAAAAAAAAATGCAGGTAAAAAGCACAGTCTGATGTAAAAACGACAAAAAAAACCGAACAAAAAACACACAAAAAACAAGAAAAAAGAAAAAAAAAGAAGAAAAATACTCAGTATTTGATGTTTGTGACCCTTATTGTAAATGACATCTGTACTGTGAATGAGAAGTTTTTACAAGTATAATATTGCCTTTACTACAGCTCAGATTGTCTGCTCGGTCTGGGCGTATTTTTAAAAAAACAGCATGTTGGAATAAATTTTAAAGTCCCAACATACCACTCCGTGTACCGGTGGCACTCTTTAATTCCCATTTTATTTTCCTGGGAAACGATGGGGGCGCATCTGGAAAAATCCTGGTTCTGCTGCAGCCGCCCCGTCCCTGCTGCACCCCCACCGCAGGGGAAGTGCTGCCCTCGTGGAAATGCCACAATTATATATTTTTTTCAGTTTTTCCTCCTTTTTTCCCCCGGTTTTTCCTCCTCACGGAGCTGAAGCCGTGAGCAAAGGATGCTCTGAGGGGGCTCCGCAGAGGCCAGGCTGAATTCCCAGAATCCCAGACTGGTTTGGGTTGGAAAAGACCTCAAAGATCATCCAGTTCCAAGCCCTGCTGTGGGCAGGGACACCTCCCACTGGGGCAGGGTGCTCCGAGCCTCTCCAGCCCGGCCTTGAGCACAACCTTTGGGAGAAAAAAAATAGGATAATCATAGAAAAAGTCTGGAATTTCCCCCTGCCACTTGCTCCTCCCCAGGAACTGAGCTGCCCTCAGCCCATCCATTCCCTTTGTTCACCTGGAAACCCTTCTGGGCAGCTCCTGCCCTGCTCCCCTTCGCCCCATTGGCCCCAGGGCTTCAGAACCCAAGGAAGGGAAGGGAATCCCTGCGGGATTTCTCCCTGTGACGTTCCAGCTGGGGCTGCAGAACCTGCTGCTCCCCGGCCAAACAGCAGCGTCCGTGGCCTGAATATTTGGAGTTCTCCGGCTCTGAACTCTGAGCTGGATGAGGGAGGTGAGGGCAGGGTGGGCGAGGTTGGTCGGTCTCCACTAATCTCAGAAAAGCCCCGTTTGTGCACGAAGAGCAGGGAGAGGTTTTGGGGACCAACCTCCGCCTTCCCCTCGTGGGGATCGGCCGGAATTCAGCGATAACTGCTTTTCAAGGAGGGTGCTTTACCCCATTCCCAGGACTCAGCCACTCCGTGCCTCAGTTTCCCCAGCTGTGGGTACCCCAGCACCCCTGGGCTGCCCACAGGGCCGGGAGCAAACTCCAGGCCAGAGGGGTGAGCAGGGCAGAGCTCTGGGGGCCTGGAGGGCTTTTCCTGGGAAAGGCTGACCAAGCTCCGGGGGCTGCGCTCTGCACCCCCTGCTCCAGGGGGTCCCCGCTCCTGCTGCTGTCCCTGACGCACACAAGTCCAAAAAAACCCAGGGAAATGTGTGAGACGTGTGAAGATTCCCTAATAACCCCTTGGATTTTCCTTTCTGGGGGTGGGAGGCAGCGAGCTCTGGCTGGAGGCAGCGGGATGGTGACGTTTGTCCCACTGCCAGCCCCTCCTGCCACGGAGTAGGGGGATAATTTTTCCTTTGAAAGAAAAAAAATCATTTCTGCAATGCTTAAAAACTGCTGGAGGCAGCCGGAGCTGCCTGAGAACGCTGCAGTTAAACCCCGCTGAGCTCCCAAACCTGGAGCCAATTTGGGTCACACCGATCTCCAGAGCGGCTCCCATTAATCAGGTGTCCCAAGAAATTCCTTCCCCCGACAGAGCCTTTGTTTTCCCGACACAGAGAGCAGACATTTCCTGCCCTGGGGAAGCCGAATGTGGGATCAAACTGTTCAGATTCCCTTGGCTGAGGTTCCAGGCGGGCTCCCCTGGGAAGTGCAGCCCTGTGGAGAAGGGAAGGTGGTGACAACGCTCCGGGAAATCCAAAGCACTGCCTCCCTCTCTCCGGGAGGCTGAAATTCCTGCTGTGCTTTGGAAATACCCGAAATGGTCGTTCCTCCTCCCCAAGTTCTGCCTCCCAGCAGCTCGGGAGCTTCAGCTGGGAACGTGGGAAAAGGAATTCCTCTCATAACCAGGCCTTGATGTGCATCGCAGCCATAAAAGCACCTTCAGAAATCTTCAGTCTTTGAGCTCATGGGACTCGTGGGTGAAGAACCACAGAGCCATGGAGTGGTTTGGGTTGGAGGGACCTTAAATCCCACCCTTAAATGCCACCCCTGCCACGGGCAGGGACACCTCCCACTGTCCCAGGCTGCTCCAAGCCCCATCCAGCCTGGCCTGGGACACTGCCAGGGATCCAGGGGCAGCCACAGCTGCTCTGAAGACGCTGCTCCTGAGGGTTTCAATCCATTGCCAGCCACAGGCTTCCAAGAGAAATTTCTTTGAGACCTTGGATTTGATGGATTTTCTGGAACTCAGTCCAGTGCCCCCAGTGCCGTCAGGAGCAGCTCTGGCTGTGCCTGCAGACCTGGTTCCCCTTGGAGAAGCCTGTCCTGAGCCACAGGGAACTCCTGGAGCTCCTTAAGCTGCTCTGGTTTGGTCCTGCCTGTGCCTGGGGGTGCTGCGTGTTGGGTGGTGTCACACAGGGAGGGGAGGAGAGGGCCGAGAGCTTCGGGGACCTGGCTCTGGGGATTTGGGGTCTCCACTGAGGAGAGGGCTGAGAGCTTCGGGGACCTGGCTCTGGGGATCTGGGGTCTCACTGAGGAGAGGGCTGAGAGGATCGGGGATTTGGCTCCAGGGATTTGGGGTCTCACTGAGGAGAGGGCTGAGAGGATCGGGGATTTGGCTCCAGGGATTTGGGGTCTCACTGAGGAGAGGGCTGAGAGGATCGGGGATTTGGCTCCAGGGATTTGGGGTCTCACTGAGGAGAGGGCTGAGAGGATCGGGGATTTGGCTCCAGGGATTTGGGGTCTCCACCAAGGAGAGGGCTGAGAGCATCAGGGACCTGGCTCCAGGGATTTGGGTTTCATTGAGGAGAGGGCTGAGAGGATCAGGGACCTTGCTCTGGGGATTTGGGGTCTCACTGAGGAGAGGGCTGAGAGCATTGAGGACCTGGCTCCACAGATTTGGGGTCTCCACTGAGGAGAGGGCTGAGAGCATTGAGGATTTGGCTCCAGGGATTTGGGGTCTCCACCAAGGAGAGGGCTGAGAGCATCAGGGACCTGGCTCCAGGGATTTGGGGTCTCCACCAAGGAGAGGGATGAGAGCATTGGGGACCTGGCTCTGGGGATTTGGGTCTCACTGAGGAGAGGGCTGAGAGGATCAGGGACTGGACTCCGGTGATTTGGGTCCCCAGGGAGCTGAGGAGGAGAAGGGCTGGCCGGGGATGTTCTGCACAGACGGGCCAGGGACAGCTCCTGCTGTGCCCAACACCCCGAGCTGGGGACAGTGCGTGGCAGAGGGGACACAACCCCCGTCCCTCTGCCCGGGGCTCCCCTCCCCACCCGGCCAGATGGTTCGGGCCTGGGGCTTCCTCCCGGGAGGAGCTGTTGGAGCTGGAAGGGCTGGCACGGCCACCCGGGCTGGTGCTCGTTGTTATGACAACAGGAGGAGGCTGCCGAGAGCAGAGAACAGGGAGGGGGAGAGGAAAAGGGATCCGAGAATCAGAGAATCAGAGAATCAGGGAACTGTAGAATCATTAAAGCCGGAAAAGACCTCCAAGAGCATCAGGTCCAACCTTTGACCGAATCCCACCATCCCCAGTGAACCATCGCACAAAGGGCAGGACTTTGTGGGGCAGAAGGGGTCAGGGAAGCCAGCGAGGGGTCGGGCTGAGGGACGGGCTGGGCACGGGGCAGGGATGGAGGGCAGCCCCAGGACGGGCACCAGGGTTGGGGTTGTGCCTTGCTCGTGACGCCGCTGGGCACAAGAAGGGCCTGGCTGTGCCTGCAGGGCTGAATCGCAGCAGCCCAAACATCCCCACGGGTGGGACCTGTGCAGCGGGCAAAAACTGGGAGGATGATGCCCAAAACAGCAGCCTGAGGGTTATTGCAGCAGATCCCTCCCGGGGAGCCCTGGCAGCCAAGCCATGACCTCATCCTCCTTACAGGCACTGCTTGCACAGGCAGCAAAACAAACCAAAAAACCACCTGAGGACACACCCTGTGTCCTGCTGGGGTCACCAGCGTCCTCTGCCAGCCTCAAGAGGGGCACAAAAAGCCAGGTGCAGGAGTTGCCAGGGGACGCCTGAGGTGTCGGGCTGTGCTTTTCATTTCAAACTGATGTTTCCTAACACTTCCTTCTCCATAAATCACAGAGGATGGAGTGGAAAGCTTGGCTTTCCTCATTAGAAGGACGCAAGCAGCCGTATCCGCTGATTTATGGGGGAAAACCTGCAAGTGTGGCCCCAGTGCGCTTGCCAGGAGAGATTAACACCCCTGTGAAACACAGGAGTCTCCCCTGCCTGCTTGGGGGAGCTGCTCACATCCCTCAGGAGCTCTGCCCAAGGGAGAAAAAGCAAAGTTTTCAAGCCCAGATGAGGTAAACGCCGGAGTAACCTGGCCTGACTCCCTGGCTGACCCTGGGTTATCCTTCGATCCCAAGTGATCCATCAGTGAGGGAGGGAGGGGTTAAAGCCTCCCCGGTGCTCAAGTGGAGGCAACACCAGCCAGACTTTGCTTCTGTGCTCAGGAGCTTGGAGTGTGGGAGTCAAACCCATCCCAGACTGGAAGGACCCCACGCCCTGCCCTCGGGACTCAATCAGGTAACCAGAAGCCACCTTAAACATAAAAAAACCCCAACCCTATGAGGTGAATTTGCTTTATTCTTCCTCAAATTCCAGCTCAGCTGCACAAAGGACGTGGTTCCAGCAAGGGACGGCCGTGGGTGAGGGCACACTCACTGCATTATTTATCTCAGCAGGTCTCTCCCCATTTTCGCTGCAAATTGCAGTTCAGGCCTCAGCTATGCCCAAGTTGTTCAGTCCTAAAGGAATGCAGCATTCCAGCTGAGATATCTGGGTTAGGAGATGAAATCCCAAACTCCCAGAGGCTCCCAACATCTGGTTAAACCTTTGGTCCTGGAAGCGTGTGAGCACTGGGAATTCCCAGCACTTCCGTGCCGCTGCTGGCTCCGGGTCGGTCACTCCCACAGTGCTTTTCCCTCCCTTTCTTTCTGCTCCTGGAACCGGGTTGTTCGCTGAGAATCCAAATGTTTCTGTATAAAAATAGACTTCTAAGTATCGTGGCTGCAAAGAGAGCTGGAAACCATGAGCTTATCTTTCCTAACATATGGTGAAAATGAAGGCTGCAAAATGTGTTATTCCTTTAACCTCGTAACTTCGGAGACACGGGGTCAGCAGGGCCCTGTGTGACACCGGGCTCCAGCAGAGATCTCCGGTTTTAAGATCTCTGTAACCCATTAGGGTGCAAATCTATGAAAGGAGTCGAGCTAGATAAAAACCAGGTGGTGTTTTCAGGTGAGTATTGTGCTCAAGGAAGGGATTTTCATGGGTTTTTTTACAAGCTCTGTGCCCGTGGCTTTTGGCCTGGGATGGGGGTGCTGCTGGGCTGTGACTCAGTGCCAGCTGGCACGGGGACAAGTGCGGGGAGACGAGGAGGTGAGGGTTGTGGGGAAGGAAGCCAGGATGGAGGGATGGAGGGATGGAGGGATGGATGGATGGATGGATGGATGGATGGATGGATGTGGGATGGATGATGGAGGGATAGATGGATGTGGGATGGATGATGGAGGGATGGATGGGGGATGGAGGGATGGAAGCCAGGATGGATGGAGGGATGGATGGATGGATGTGGGATGGATGGATGGATGGATGGATGGACAGATGGATGGAGGGATGGATGGATGGATGGATGGATGGATGGAGGGAGGGAGGGATGGATGGATGTGGGATGGATGGATGGATGATGGATGGATGGAGGGATGGATGGATGGATGGAGGGATGGATGGATGGATGGATGATGGATGGATGGATGGATGGAGGGATGGATGGAGGGATGGATGGATGGATGGATGTGGGATGGATGGATGGAGGGATGCATGGATGATGGATGGATGGATGGAGGGATGGATGGATGGATGGATGGATGGAGGGATGCATGGATGGATGGATGGATGGATGGGGGATGGATGGATGGATGGATGGAGGGATGGATGGAGGGATGGATGATGGATGGAGGGATGAGGGCATGGGGAGAAGCCCCTGGAATGTGGGTTTGTGTTGCTCAGCGGGAGAGCCCAACTTCTTGAGGCCGACACCTCAGGGGTGGCTGAGGCTGTGTGAAATCCCAGCCGATCCTGCTCCGAAAATCCCCTCCTGTCCCATTTCCCATGCCTTCCTGACTCTCTGGGAATGTTTTTGCAGTTATCACCCCCTTCCTGAGCTCCTCCTTCAGCTCCAAACCCCACAACTCCCAAACTCTCGCAGGGCACCGGGAGCTGGGGCTTTAAATCCTTCTCTCCCAGCCCAGGCAGCAGCAGGAGCCTCGCAGGCTGCTCGAGCAGCAGCAGTGATGGCTCTTGCTAACAGCAACCCCCTCTTCCAGGGCTTTGTATCTCCGACTGGAGACCTAATAAGTGCAGAATTGGTGTGTGATTTAATGAGGCGAACTTCAAAGCTGCCATTTCCACACCTAATTCACTCATCTGGACTAATAACCGCAATGGGTGGCGTTGGTTTTTTTTTTTATTTCCTCCTAGCAATTTATTATTTACCCAGTTGCTTTACAGCTCCTAATTTAATAAGTGCAATAACCCAGGGGTACTGCTTCAGCGAGGAGGAGAAGCTGTGGAATCCGACAGTCTCTGCTTTGCTGGACACCAGAGGTCCCATTACGACATTTTAAGCCCTTAATGACATTGGCAAGGAGGAGATGTGGGGCTCTGTGCCTCTCCAGACAGCTCCATTCCCAAAATGTGCTGGCAGCTGCTGGAAGGGGAGGATGGCAGCGCTGCATCTCCTGTGGATTTGTGTCCTTCCAGGTTTGAGCCAGGTTTGAGCCCGGCTGACCATGCAGTGGACGTGGATTGAGGCAAACTTGAGGACGGCAAAGCCCATCCCCTGCGGGCAGATGTCTCATTTTTGGGCTCTTCTCACTCAGCCTCCCCCTTCCAGGGATGTGCATGAGGGAGCAGCGACCTCGTCCCAGCCCAGTTTCGTGCTGGGGGTTACAGTGATGGCCACAAACCCCACTCTGCCCTCTGGGGGGGACTTTTAGACGTCCAGAGGACTTTTTCTGGGGGGGACAGAAGTTTCCAGGATCTTTCCAGGGACGTGCAGACAGCTTTGGGGGTGAGGGACAGACTCCAAAATCCCCATGTGCCCAGCACCAGGATAAATAAGAGCTTGCTCTGCCCCGGCACTGCCCTGGCAGCCTGGGCATCGCTGGATCACCAAGAACGGCCCCTTTGCCTGTTTCCCACCTGAAGCATCCCTGAGGTCCTGCAGCTCCCTGCGGCTCCTTGGATATTTTCCAGCTGTATCCTGGGGAGGAACCCGAGCTAAGCCGCCCCCCTGAGCTCCTCCTCAGCCGTGATTTCTCTGAGCTGCTGCCTTCAGAGCTGCTCGGAGCCTGTTCCCAGCAAGCCCCGTCCTTCCCCTTCCCCGTTTCCCATCGTTTCAAAGTGCTTTCGCAGACATTAAAGAGCTGTTCCCCAGAACCCCAGAGGCTGCGGCTGAGCCGAGCCGGCTCTGAAATGTTCCTGCTGTTGCTGTGATACCGGCTGGAGCTCGCTGCAGCCGCCAGCCTTTTTATTACAGCCTCAGCTCGCTCCGAGGTTAGGTCATTCCGCAGATAAAAACCCAGCCGGGGATGTGGCCGTGCTGGGAGCTCGCTGCGAGCCCCTGGCAGAACAAGGGACGCTGCTTGGCATTCATCAGCCCCTCAGGCAAACTCGCATCCTCCTTTCCTGCTCTTGCGCCATCCTTCCCTCCCCCGGTTTATTCATCCTTGGGGCACCGGCCGTGCTCTTCGCGCAGGGTAGAAAGAATTCCGGCTGTTCCGCAGCCTCTCCGTTAATCAGGCACTTCCGGAGAAGGGGAAAATCCTAATAAACCTGCAGCGAGTTCCCCTGCTGCTAATTAGCAGCTGATCCATTTTCCTCTGGATTTAAGTGGGAAAATCGCAGCGATCGGGAAGAGCCGCATTCCTGGCCCATGAGCTATTCCCAGGCACGCAGCCCTGGGAGCATCCAAGGCGAAATCGCAGCTCGGTTTTCCTGCCTGCGGAGCACGAGGAAAAGGGGCTGCGTTTCCCATTTGGGGCTGCGTTTCCCATTTGGGGCTGCTGCTGGTCGGAGCCAGCACGAATTGCAGCCACATTTGGGGGGTGGGCAGGCAGGGACCCGCCTGGGCCCCCGGCCACGGGGCGGGCTCAGCCAGGGAGCGGCACAAGCCACTGCTGGTCCTGGGGCGCATCCAGAGGCTCCAGAGCCAAACGGGGCTCCAGATCCACACAGAAACTCCAGATCCACACAGAAACCCCAGTCTCAGCCAGGGGTGAAGGGAGAGGTGTGATCAGCACCGAGGGCTCTGCAGGGATGAGCTGCTGGTGTCCCAGGGAGAAGAGCTCAGTGCGGACAGGACCACGGCTGGTTGTGGCCTCACCACGCCAGCCTCGGGCTCCGCCGGAGCCAGAGACACCCGGAATTCTCCTTCCCAGTCTCCCAGTCCCCAGAAAAGTGACAGGGTGGTGAGCTGTGCACCTCACTGGGGTCTGCAGGCACCACAATCGTGGAATCACAGAATTGTTCAGGCTGGAAAACATTCCGAGATCATCAAGTCCAACTCTTGGCTGAGCACCGCAGCATCCACTAAACCACGGTGCTGAGCGCCACATTGGATTGTTCGCTGAGCACCTCCAGGGATGGGGACTCCAAACCTCCCTGGGCAGCCCCTGCCAAGGCCTGAGCACCCTTTCCATGGGGAAATTCCTGCTGATGTCCAGCCTGAGCCTCCCCTGGCCCAGCCTGAGGCCGTTCCCTCTCCTCCTGTCCCTGTTCCCTGGGAGCAGAGCCCGACCCCCCCGGCTGCCCCCTCCTGTCAGGGAGTTGTGCAGAGCCACAAGGTCCCCCCTGAGCCTCCTTTGCTCCAGGCTGAGCCCCTTTCCCAGCTCCTTCAGGAATTCTCCAGCCCCTTCCCAGCTCTGTTGCCTTCCCTGGACTCGCTCCAGCCCCTCCATGCCCCTCTTGTCCTGAGGGGCCCAGAAGTGGGCACAGCTCTGGGTCAGCCCCTCTCGGGTTTGTCACTGTCACCCCCCTGCAGGGACCAGCACACCCTGCCAGCCCTCCTGGCCCCTCCTGGGTGCTGTCACCTCGTGTCCAGCCTGGTGACACCCACCCGCATCGCACTCTGGGCTGGGAGAGCAGCAAGGGGGGCTGTGGGTTCAGCACCCCCGTGGCCAGTGGGGTACAGAGCTCTGTGAGGACAGGGTGGGGCAGTGGCAGAGGCTCACGAGCAGTGGGGGTTAGGGTTAGGGTTGAGTTTGGGGTTAGGGTTAGGATTGGGGTTGGGATTAAGGTTAGGGTTGGGGTTAGTTAGGGCTGGGGTTGGGGTTAGGGTTGGGATTAGGGTTAGGGTTGGGGTTAGCGTTAGGTTTAGGGTTGGGTTTGGGGTTAGGATTGGGGTTGGGGTTAGGGGCTAGGTTTAGTCTGAGGGTTAGGGTTAGGTTTAGGGTTAGGGCTAGTTTGCTGACATTAGGGTTAGGGATTAGTGTTAGGGGTTAGGGTTTGGGGTTATGGTCAGGTTTTGGCGTTAGTCTTACGGTTACGTCTTAGGCTTAGGGTTAGGTTAATTTGCCCCTATTAGGTTTAGGGTCTGCATTAGGTTTTGCCTTTTGGTCTGGGTTAAGTTTAGGACTGTGAGTACCCTCCAGCCTCTCTCACGGGTGGATTTGTGCTGCTGACAGAGTTAAATCGAGCTTGCAGTGGTTAAACATGTCAAGTTTGGCTCAGCAGGGCTGAGGGTTCTTGTGGCTGCCCCACACAGCCCCGTGGCAGGCAGGTGAGCTGTTCCAGGGTTTCTCTTTAGGAGAAATTAATGATCTTCCTGGGTCTCTAATTAATACCTGGGGAAGCTGTCGGTCACACCAGGCACCGCAGCCCCACTGCCCAGCAGCCCCCCGGGCATGGAGCATTTGGGGACACTGGGCAAGGGGCCAGGAGGGCACTGGGAGCCCCCACGGGGTGGCACCGGCAGCAGGATGGCCTGGAGGCATCCCCATTCCCCGGGAGCAGGGGGATGAGGAGGAGAATCATCCTGGGGAAGGAAAAGTCCTCGTGGGCTCTGCTGTTGCCACAGACGTCCATGAGGATGCCACAGAGAAGGGTTTGAGGCCAGGAGAAATAAAGGATTGGGGTTTGGGTTTTGCTGGATGTTCCCCACCCCACAGCACACAGCAGGTTACCCTGGTGGGGTCTGCCCCTCCCAGCTGCCCTCGCCCCCAGCCCTGGCACGGCGCTGTGGGGCTGGGAAGCCCCCAGACCCTCTCCTCTTTGATAATTACGTTCCTCTAAGCAAACAGGGCCCTTTTCCCAGCTCCTTTTAGGCCAGCAGTGCCCCCTCACTGTGCCAGCCTCTGGAGAAGTCCCCCACGTGTGTCACCTCCACTGGGGGGTCAGGCTGGGGGCGGTGGGCAAGGGGAGGAGGAGGAGGAGGAGGAGGAGGAGGAGGAGGAGGAGGAGGAGGAGGAGGAAGATGCCCCTTTCTGCTGTCCCTGTCCTGGAGCTCCATCACAGGGCAGCTCCCTGGCACGAGCCACCAATGGAAGGGTCACAACGAGATTTCTGTCACCCCACACGAGGCTGGGGGGGTGGTGGGGACACCATTTCAGTGCCACCCTAGACCGGGCTGTGGGGTGATGGGGACACGGTTTCAATGCCACCCTAGACAAGGCTTTGGGGTGATGGGGACACCTCTGCAATGCTACCCTAGACAAGGCTTTGGGGTGACGGGGACACCATTTCGATGCCACCCTAGACAAGGCTTTGGGGTGATGGGGACCCCTCTGCAATGCCACCCCAGACAAGGCTTTGGGGACACCATTTCAATGCCACCCTCCCTGTCCAGCTGAACCCCCCAACCAGAGGATGTGGGAGCAGGAGCAGCATTTTCAGGGCTTCCCCCCCTTCATCCCAGCAAAAATCCCTCCCTGGCCTCCAGGGTCCAGGTTCCCACCAGGAAACCCCAAGAGCAGCACCCTCAGCCGCTCCAGGGGAAGGAGACCCCCGCTCCCCGGCCCCGGGATGCTCCCAGCCCCAGCTCCGCCTGCCCGGGGCTGTGCGGGAGCTGCGAGGTGAATGATGCGCGATCCACCGAGTGCCATCTAGTGGGATTTCATCCACCATCCCTATTTCCTTCCAAAAAAACCCCCTGCGTTTGCCTTAAAAACGGATTTGATGCACGTCGAGAGGAGAACACGAGCTAATTAATGCAAATTCTGCCCCTCGCTCGCTCTCCCGGCCAGCTCCGTCCCAGCCGTGCTGGTGCAGCTCCCTCCCTTGCACAGCCTCTGCCGGTTTCCTGGCACCAGATCAATCTTGGTTTAGAGAGGAAAACCTCGCAGCTTTTCAGTGGTGTTTAAAGGCCCCTGCAATTCAGGGGCTCTACGGGGTGGAGAAGTATTGTAAGATCTCGATCCTATTGCGAAATTTAAATTCCCTGTCCGATCCAGAGAGGGTTCTCTCCAGGGACACTGCGCGTTCCCGGTGCTGGTGGCGCTCCCACGGGACGTCCGGGGCACGATCTGGCTCCTTGCAGCTCATCTCTGCTCTGCTCTACCTTCAAGACCAACAGCAGGGAAAGCCTGATCCTTGTGCTCCCGGTTATTCCAGCCTGGAGCCATTGGAGGGGACTGGGAAAGCCTCCCCAGTGCTTCCTGGCCCAGCTGTGGCCGTGGGGGATCCCTGTTGAGGTGTGGTGACGCTGGGCTGGGAAATGCAGGTCTGAGGGGTGGGACACCAGCAGGGGGCCAGGACTGGGAGAAACTGGGAGGAAACACTCGTTGTCCCTTGGAGAAAACTCATGGGATGTGCCCCCTGTGCTCGGCGTGACACTCTGTGACCCAAGGAAATGCAAATGTGCCCCCTTAAAGGAGAATAAAACAGGAACAAACACGGACACGCTCTCAGCCTCTGTCCCTCCGTCACACCCAGCAACGGCTTTAGGAAATACCGGAATAATTTAAAATAATTGTTATAAATAATTTCATTTCACATTTTAAATAATGAACAATTTTATTTACATACAAAAATAGGGAATAATCGGGTCCTGTAAGGGATTTGGGGCTGGGAAGGGCCAGCCCTGTGCTGAGGATTTTCCTGGGATGCTCTGTCCTTGCCTTTCCATCTGCATCCTCCCAGCCCTGCCCACCAGCAGCTGGTCCAACTCCACCCCTGAACGCTCCAGCTGTGGAGCCAGCTGTTCTCTGCTGGCTGGGAAGAGAGCCCTGGAGGAGGCTCCTCCAGGGGAAATGCTGGAAAAAGGGGATGCAGGAGATGCCCTTGATGAGTGAGGGGTGACTCCCTCTGCATGAGTGACCCCCAGCCCGGTCACCTGCACTGGGAACACGAGGCAATGTCTGGAGCAAAATAGCCAAAGAGCACTGGGGAGAGGCTTCAAACTGCTGGGAAATCCTCGGTTTAGAGAAGCATTTGTTGATGTGACAGAATAACGGTGTGGCTGACCAGCCTGGGAAGGAGAAGGTTGTGGGGAGACCTCAGAGCACCTTCCAGGATCTCAGAGGGGCTCCAAGGAACCTGGGGAGGGACTGTTCGTCAGGAACTGCAGTGACGGGACAAGGGGCAATGGTTTTGAACACAAAAAAGGGGAAATTAAGGTTAAATATATGGAAGGAATTGTTCCCTGGGAGGGTGGGGAGGGCGGGGAGGGCCTGGGATGGAATTCCCAGAGAAGCTGTGGCTGCCCCTGGATCCTGGAAGTGTCCAAGGCCAGGCTGGACGCGGCTTGGAGCAACCTGGGATAGTAGGAGGTGTCCCTGCCATGGTTTGGGTTGGACCAGATGACCTTTAAATGTCCCTTTCACCCCAAACCATTCTGGGATTCCTAAATCACATCTGCCATAGTACCAGTGGTGTGGTACTGGTTTATCCTGAAGCCTTAAAACTCAGGGAAAAAAACCCATCAGCTGATCAAAACTGATTGTCCAAAACAACCCTAAACTTGTGTTTTCTTTCGGAATGAGATGAGAACGGAGGAGCTGCCAGAAGCGGAGCCGTTTCTGCTGCTCTGCGGGCCCAGCGAGCCTCTCTGTCACAGCCAGCCCTAGAGAGCATTAATCACACTTTACTCACTCCTTACTCAAATCACCGCCCAAAAACGCCCCGTGTGAGCCCTGGGAAGGTGAAAGGATCGATTCCAAGCTCTCTCCCTGGGTTTATTTGCACTCTCATCACCAGGGACCCAAACAGCACCGCATCTGTGTCACCACCGCTCCCAGGAAGCCCCCACCCGCAGCACAGCCCTGCCGGTGCCTGGGCTCCTGGGGAATGCTCTGGGGGTGGATCCAGGTCTCCACGAGTTGTCTCCTCCATGGAATTCCTCCCTCCTGCCCAGGATGGCCCCGCACAAGGAGAGCCCGGAGAAAGGCTCCACTGAACCCCCAACCCAGCCGGAGGCCCTGATTCCCCAGCGGGATCCCTGGCTTTGGGAGCGTTCAGCTTGGCTCTGGCTCCTGTCTCCGTGCTCTTGGCTGCTGCTGGGCTCTCTTGTTTGCTGTCATTAATCCTCAGACAGTCCTGGAGCCTGGAGGAGCCTCCCTGGGAAAAGGCCCCGTGTTCATTCCCAGGATCAGCCCGTGGCTCCGCACAGGCGTGTACGGACCCCAACCCTTCGCTCCTACTTCTCTTGCGGGGGGAGAAAGGAGAAGTTGTTTAATTGATCCCAAATGAGTTCCCCTTCTCAGTGACAGCGAGACCGAGGAGCACAGCCCCGTCCTGCAGGTGGGAGTCACCACTACCCCAAATTATCCTGCCTGGTCCCAAAGTCACACCAGGAGCGACTGCTCAGTGCAACGCCCCAATCCAAGGGAAGACATCCCCCTGCTGATGTTCCTCTTGGGATTAAGGACTTCCCGGTGTCCTCCATCCCTGGTGGGCCCACAGCCACCGTGCTCCCCCCCAGCAGAGCTGGGCTTGTGGGCCGGGTTTATATTTGAGGCTGGCTCAGGCTGTTGGGCACGGGCCATAACCCGACAGTGTTTATCTAAACCAGATCCCAACTTGGACCAGTCTGTCCCCCAGAGACCTCGGCCACAGCCAACATGGAAGCAGCAAAGGGGCCCCTTTGGGGATTTGGCCCAAAGCTGCTGGTGGTGGTCCAAGAATTGTGATTGATTCTGCCAACAACCCCCCAGCCCCAGCGCTGCGAGGGGCCGGGGCTGGCCTGGAGTGTGAAACCTCACCCCAGGGGCCTCCTGATGCTGGGAGCTCTTGGCTCTGCACCTGGAACCAGCACTGGGATGGGAACACGGGGATGGGGCCCTGCCTGGGACCAGGTGCTGGCATCTGCTCCCATGGGGGACAGCAGGGCATCCAGAGGGGATCAGAGCAGGGAGCAGGGACACAGCAGAGCATCCAGAGGGGACCTGCAGGGAGCAGGGACACAGCAGAGCACCCAGAGGGGACCTGCAGGGACACAGCAGAGCACCCAGAGGGGACCTGCAGGGAGCAGGGACCCCCCGGCTTTGCCTCTGTGTGACACAACCTCCCTTCACCCTTGGGATCAGTGGCTGGACAAAGCTCTCAGACCGACAGAGAACAACAGAACAACATCACCAGAGTGGGGTGAGAACCTCCATGGACCTTCTGCACCCTCAGGACTTTGTGAGTGCAAAGGAGTGCTGGAAACAGGGTGTGACAGGGTCCTGGGGCTCCAAACTCAGCACAGGGTGGCTTTGCAGCCCTTTTGGGTGGCACAGATGACCCAGAGAAGGTGCCTGGTGTCCCCTGACTGAGGTGGGGTGAGGGAATGCGGCACCGAGCCCAGCTTCCCTGATTCCGGTGACTCCCTCGGCTCATCGCTGCTCAATCCCAGCTGCTGCTGCATTTGTTGCCTCTCCAAAGCACAGGAAGGAAGGACCTGCACCCGAGGGCTGCGTGGCTGAGGGAATGGAGCAGCTCAGAGGGAAAAGAGCCGGTGTTGATCTGTGCCAAGTGGGAATGTTTATGGGTACGAGCAGGCTCTG